>CM033465.1:9682258-9764758 GCA_019425755.1 Amaranthus cruentus | reverse complement strand
AAAAGAGAGTAAAAATGTATGGATGAAATTAAATGAAAGTGGTGGGCCATTGTTTAAAAATAGATTGATGCAAATTAAGTAGGACGGACCAAAATGAAAAATGATGCAAACGGAGGGAGTATATTACTAAATGAAAGTAACCCCATCTTGAAATATCTATGTAATAACTTTTTTTTAAAAGAAATTGTGGTTTCAGTCAACTACGGTTTATGGTCTTGTTTGGTCTAAAAATAAAAAAACGAGACTAGATCGTAAACCATTTTTTTTGAAAAAAATTAGACCAGACCGTTTCGACCGTAGACCAATCCAAATACTAAAATTACGAGTCAAATTGCAGTTTTGACCAAAGTTTGTTCAACCCTAATGAATGCATGATTTATCATTTTAATATTACTATAGAAGCTCTTCTGTAGACTGTAGGTGATTTGAGACTGGATTTAGAGGCATCCGCATTTTAACACCATGCCAAGAACTATAGTTCTCTTGTTGGGAAAGATCACAATTACAGTAGTAGCATCCAAAATAAAAGTTTTCCCCTTATGTGTAAACTCAAATGTATTTTCACTTTTTTCATATATTCTTACAAAAAATAATGAGTAGTATATTTATATTAGTCCTACTACTAAACATAATGAGTAGTATATTTATATTGGTCCTACTATTATGGCCTTATGGGTTTCTCATCCCAAGTTTCCTCTTATTCATATGTAAGTTTTTTCTCCTCAACATAGGAGGATATAAACCAACAAATCTCCCCCTTCTGACCTATACTGAGTATCGAGAAAATCCGACTATATTTCTGCACATATCAAACTTTCCCATCGTAACAACTTTGGTCATCATATCTAAACCATTTTAGTCGGCATGAATTTAATCCAAATACAACAACTTGGAGTCTAGAACATTTTTAATCCAAATACAACCAAATCTAGAACTTGATTTCTTCTAGATGGAGGATTTCTTTTGAACGATACTTTGTGTTGCTTACCTGCCAAACAATCAACACAAGATTTCAAATGAACCTCTGTCAAACGAAGGAGCTGTTTTCGAGTAAGGATTTGTAATCTCCTCACTCATATAACCGAGCCGCTTATGCCATAGCTCAGTTTAACATCCTTCAGCCACATTCACATTTGAGCTGAGCTTATCATTTATAGCATAAAGAGCACGTTGCTTCTTCCTATGAGCAACAATTAACGAGTCTTTGCTTAGTTTTCACTTTCCATTTGCAAAGTGAGTACCCTTCATCAATTCTGCAACCTGAAATCAAATTTAAGCGTATATCCGGAACATGTCTGACACCATGAAAGGTAAGCATGCACCTAGTATTGGTTTCCAAGCAAATATTGCCAATACCTATGATATTTGAAGCTCCATCATTTCCCATTCTTACATAGCCAAAATTTCCACTAGTTTAAGTTGAGAAGTACTCTTTGTTTGCAGTTAGATGATATGAAGCACTTGTGTCAATCACCCAATTACAATCTTCGCTGGTAAGATTGTAGCATGCATCATCACCATCAAAATAAATGTCATCACTGAACGCTGTTGCTATGACATTATTCTTATCTTTGTTATCCTTTTCAGTCTTTGATTTCATGTCCTGCTTCCCAAATCGACATTCACTTTACTTATGTCCTGATTGTGACAATAAAAGCAAGTGAGCTTCTTCTTTAGTTTTGATTTGCCTCTTGATTTATCATGACTTTGGGAGCCTTTGAATTGTGGTCTCCCCCTAGTTTCAGCTACATGTGCTTCACCTAAACGAGGAAAATTCTTTTCTTCTAGCTTCTTCATTGAACAAGCTATCTTCACCATATCAATAATGAGTTGACCATTCGAAGCCGAGTTGCTTACCGAGATAACAAGTGTTTCCCAGCTATCAGGCAATGAGCTAAGGAGTAATAACTTGAACTTGAACTTCTATTTTCAAGCTAACATTTATTAGTTGATTAACAATGCCTTGAAGTTCATTCATATGTTCAGCCATGTTCTTTCCTTCTTTATATTGAAGACAAAACAATCTCCTTACCAGTGTATATTGATTGCAACTTCTTCCATAACATTTAGGCATTAGTTTCGTTAGCTAAATGTTGAAAAATACTTTGATCAATGTGCTATCGGATTAACCCAACTGCCTTACAATTCACGAGCTTCCAAACATCTTATGTTTTTGCTTCTGGCTTGTGTTCTTCCTCAATGGGATTATACAAATCCTTACACTAGTAGATATCTTCCATTCAAGGCTTCCACATTGAATAATCAAAGGATTAAGTTTTATCATTCCTAAGAGGGTAACCGTAGAATCTTCCATTTTGTTATACGCAACTTATATTTGGCTCTGATACCAATCTGTTGGAAGGGGGAGATTTTTCGGTTTATATCCTCCTATATTGAAGAGAAACACTTATAAATGAATAAGAGGAAACTTAGGATGAGAAACGCATGATAGAATGTACTAGAAAAATTATAGGATAGTTTCTCTCTTTAATTCTATTGTTGATGGTTGAGGTGAAAGATATGTCTTTTACCACTTATGTTTTAGTAATAGGATTAGTATAAATATGCTTTTGCTAGGCATTATTTTTGTAAGAATATATAAAAAAAGTGAAAATACATTTGATTGTTTTATAAAGTTTTTATCCTCTAATTTTTCTAGAGAACTTTGTTAGCCTATTTTTGTTTACACACAAACGGAAAACGTTTACTTCCGCTGCTAGTATTATAATTGTGATCTTTGCCAACATCTCTTGGGCGCAGTTGAGGTTTCATATGAGTGCAACTGTGATTATGGTGGCTGGAAGAGTACTGTGGTGTGCTGGGGGCCTGGGGCATGAAAAATGAAATTGTAGAAATGAGCATCTTGGATGATGAAGTTAATAGCAGATTTTTCAGGCCATTTAGCAGTGCCATTGCAAATGTAGCACTTTGGGACACAAGATCTTTTGCGTTACACATTGGTTTGTTAATGTTAAATAAGATCTTCATTATTTTGCAAGTATCTTATAAATAACAGGTTGTTAATTTTCATTCATTGTGAATTGGTGGTTTAGCGTGAATTTTACTATCATAAACGCATCTTGGAGATTAACTATTTGTTAGGAAGGCCATTTTAGATTCTTAGATTTATCTCTTGATAACACACTTCGTTCTTACTTTGCGATGTTAATTACGAAAATTTCTTCAAATGCTCTCCATTAAGAAGTGACACAATTATTTTTGGCTGTAGTATTGTATTGACCCTTCTAAAGGCTTAAAAGAAACTCATGTTGATACCAAATAAGAACTGTGTAGATTTACTAATGATGCAATATGCAGTGTGTAGGTAGTTTCATGACCTTGAACCTGGTTTCCAATGCTTTTTTAGTGTTATTTTGTATGTCTATTGGCTAAATTGCATTTGAATGACACAAATTTGTCCAAGGGAAGGGGAAGGTGGAGGGTCTTTGAAACTGCATGCTTCTAATATGTATACCACTCACTGCAGCAAGCAGCACTTGTGCTCAACGCTTCCCGTCGATTTCGCTACACCTTAGACTTAAATAAGGGTGAAGCTAAAGAACAGAGGAGGAGAATGATAAGAGCCCATGCACAAGTCGTGAGAGTAAGTTATAGAGACTTTCTTCATGTTTACGTAACCACTCTTTTTCTTGCTTCCATTCTTGAACAGATATTATTTCCTCAATCTAAATTTTTGTTTCTTTTGGTGATTCATTATTAGGCAGCAATGCTTTTTAAATTGGCTGGGGAACGCGATATTGGTATCACTCGATCTTATGCTTTGAGCTTTATATACAAATGGAACATTTTTATGTTATCACTCGATCTTATTATGTTGTTTTCTTGTTATGCACTAGGGTTAGACCCTTCAACGTCATCACCAATACAAACTAGTGATTTTGGAATTGGACTCGAACAACTTACTGCAATGACTAGGGATAATAATCTTTCAGCTCTAGAGCAATATGGGGGTGTAAGTAAATCTTTTATCAATTTCTACCCTTTTGCTATCTATAATGTCAACCGACTCCACAACATTGCACCTTTCAGGTTAAAGGACTAGAAGCTAAGCTTAGCACTAACTTAGAAACAGGAGTTCCTGGGGATGTGGATGATATTGTAAAGCGAAAGAATACTTTTGGATCAAATACATACCCTACCAAAAAAGGAAAGGGTTTCTTGGTAATCATATTGTTCACTGTTAATTAAAATAGTTTCAAAACTTCTCTTCATTTTTCAGTTTATAGAATGTTTTCTGATTAGATTAACTTCTTATTTTGCAGTCTTTTCTATGGGAGTCTTGGCAAGATACGACCCTTATCATCTTGATCATAGCCGCAGTTTTATCATTAGCATTAGGGATACATACTGAGGTATGTTAGGCATTTTTTTTATTTTGTCCTATTTCTTTATAAAAACCCATCAACAGTCACAAATATGTCTCCTTTCAATTATTCCTATATGGAGTTATTTCTTGAGAAAATAAAGTATATATCCACATTTCTTGGTATGTCATCGGTTCTCATAAGCATCCACAACTTTGAATACTACAATTGAAGGTGGAGAGGACTATGAACCATGGATTTATTAGTTTTCTGATAGTCATTTAGGGGTCGCTTGATATAAATAGGCCGGGAAATGGGATCCAATAGATACACTTGAGAGATAGAAATGGTAATGATAAAGATAGTTGATATTATTTGTTGCAAAACACTTGACAAATGAAATGATCAAATTGAGAGTGAGAATATAGATGAAGAGGAGGGAAACACAATATAAAACGAAGAAAAAATAATCAATTGTCCGTGGAGGAGAGTTAACAAATGAACGGTATTGGTTTCCTCTTGTAACAAAATCGATTATTGATATTAGGAAACAAACAATTGATAATGGATTTACTATCTTAATTCCGTTTGCAATCTTAATTTTTGGTAACCAAACATGCTCTTATTGTTTCAAACTTTCCCTGTAATCAATCTTTTCTTAAGGCTGACTTTGGCAGTCACTGGTTGTCATAAGCAATTTGCATGATCTATGAATGAGGGTGAGGAAGGGGATTTGAACCATGGATTGACAGGCTTTTTAGTTTCCTGATTGTCATCAACTATGTTGATGCTTTCCCACTTATAATCAATTCTTTCTCCAGTTTGGATCTTGACTAAAAATTCTGAATGCAGGGTCTTGAGGAAGGTTGGTATGATGGAGGAAGCATTGTTTTTGCAGTGCTGCTTGTTATATATGTTACTGGTATGCTTGTTATTCTAAAACCGTTTGTATTGAGGCCTTGGATGATGTTATAGCTATAGTGTAAATATGTTGACATTTTTCTTTTTGTATGATCACCCCATTCTTTTTGAAAACAGCAACTCAAAATTGTATCACTGGAAAAGATTGACATTATCCAAGAGGTTACGGATCATAATATATGGATACTCCTAGGATATGAATGTTTTTCTTCGATCATATGCTGATATTCTTTGACCTTATTAGATATTGACATTGATACAAGTAATCAGTTATGAGGTTTAGATACTTCTATTGATGGGTTTTAAGTATCTCTATAACTTTGTAAATCTTAATATATGGATCTTGGATAGCTCACAATCAAGACGCACCCTTTCTACCGTACATAAAGAAAAGAGAGTAGGGAGGAATATTCATCAGACTTTAACAAAAATATGTTTGCAGGTCCTTGACTTACTTTTTTGTTTAGTTCATCAGTATGATTCATTTTGCTTTTTCGTTGCCAGTGCATTGTGAGCTTTTTTTACCATTACTTCCGCTTGTGCAATAGACATGAAGAATATTAACCTTAATTTTCTTGATCAATAGCCACCAGTGATTATCGACAATCTCTTCAGTTTCAAAATTTGAATGCGGAGAAAAGGAATATACAACTAGAAGTGAGTAATTATAAATAGCAGTTCTTTATAGTACTCCTTGAACAGGGTTTTTCAATTTTTAAACGGGTTTGTGCTAAATGATCTCACAATATTGTAAATGCAGGTGATCAGAGGTGGCAGAAGGGAGAAGATCTCTATTTACGACATTGTTGTTGGTGATGTTGTTCCTCTTAAAATTGGAGACCAGGTGCAAATAGCTATTCTTCCCTTCACTTGCTACTTCCAGATTCCAGAATGAACATAGAGTAATAACTTTTACTCATCGTGTAAACCCAGGTCCCTGCTGATGGAATTTTCACATCTGGTCACTCCTTGGCAATTGATGAATCCAGCATGACTGGAGAAAGCAAGATTGTATGCTGATCAGACCACTTCAATTAATCAGGCTTTTCAAATTCATTTTGTTCAAGAAGTATGCTTTATTTTTTTCAGGTTCACAAGGATAAAAAGTCACCCTTTCTCTTAGCTGGTTGTAAAGTGGCAGATGGTTTCGGAAATATGGTGGTAAGTGTTCTTATTGTTTAATTTGCAATACTGGTCCGTGTAACATGATTCGCTAGCTAATTCGTTTAATGAATTCACAATTCGTTCTAATTGGTCCAAAATAGTTTAAAACCAAACATAATTTCATTTTTTTCACTATACGCGAGGAGATTCGCGAATCATGTGACACTAGTATTGGTTTAACTTAAATAACAGTTGTGTAGGATATGCTGTTTTTCTTTGATTATGAGTATAAACTACTACTGTTTTTAGGTAACCGGCGTTGGAATTAATACTGAGTGGGGATTACTGATGGCAAGTATTTCTGAGGACACTGGTGAAGAAACCCCTTTACAGGTTCCCTCTCTCCCTCTTGCCTCGAGCTTGACGTTTAATATTTACATTTTTAATAACATGTATCTGAATTAGGTGCGATTAAATGGAGTGGCAACCTTCATTGGCATGGTTGGGCTCTCCGTTGCTCTAGCTGTGCTGGTAGTTCTGGTGGTGCGGTAAGTACATACATATCTTTTAAATCTTTGTACTTTTCTGCAGGAACATTTTTCAACAGGACTTATAACTTTATGGATATTTTTATAGCTATTTGACGGGTCACACTAAGGATCCTAATGGTCAAGTGCAATTCATCCATGGAAAAACTAGCTTTAGTGAAATAATGGATGGACTTATTAAGATTTTCACAATTGCGGTATGATAGATTCTTCATTGATCTCTAATAATTATGGGTCACTATCTTGGTTGTTGACCAATTGCTGCACATTTTAGGTCACTATCGTGGTTGTTGCAGTACCTGAAGGACTCCCCTTAGCTGTTACATTAACGTAAGACTAGACTGGAGAATTTTCGCCCCTCTTCTTTGTAGTTCTGGAATCTGGATTTGTTGGTGTCTCATTGTCTTGTTTTTGATGATTTTCCCGACAGCCTAGCTTACTCGATGCGCAAAATGATGGCAGATAAAGCACTGGTATGTATAAGTTGCATTTCTTTTCGATGCATCTTAAATTTGGAAATGACTACATGAGATATATAAAAGTCAGTTGTAAAATGTTAGAAATTGTTGAATGTGCAAGGGTAGCAATCAAATAGACCACAGATATTTCTGTCATAGAAGTATCTTAGTAGATTCTGAAATCATAACAGTAATTCTGTGATGTATGTCGGCTTTTATTTTTCCGCTTTATAGATTTTCGATTCTTTCTTTAACCTTTCAAACCTTCATCTTCATCCAGGTGCGGAGGCTTTCAGCTTGTGAAACTATGGGTTCTGCAACCACTATCTGTAGTGACAAAACTGGAACATTGACATTGAATCAGGTTAATATTGGTGCATTTTGGTCATTTATATATGAAAAATTGGTTAACAAACTTTGTCTTTCGCAACGAATGTGATCAAAAAAACCGTGAATTTCTCCTTGATAAATCAATTTAGAGGGGAAATGTGGAGAAAAATCTGCTGCAAGTATTTTAAAACATGTTAAAGTTATCATTTTGTAGATGACTGTGGTTGAGGCTTATGCTGGAAAAAAGAAAATGAGTCCTCCAAGCGATGCTGACCAGATGCATAAAAGGCAATCCACACTTGTAATTGAAGGTGTTGCAGTTAACACTACTGGTAGTGTTTTTGCCCCCAAGGTATTTCTTTCTTTTCCCTTTTATGTTTGGTTCTTGTTTTGACAAGTTCATATTATACTTCTATACTAGTGCGTAGGGAGGTATGAAGTTCACTCGGTGTAGTCACCCGGTGTGTGTAGTTTTTGCGTGAATCAGTGCCTTTCTTTGAATTTCTAAATCGATGTTATAGGATGGTGGTGAGGCGGAAGTTTCTGGTTCTCCTACTGAAAAGGCTATCTTGTCCTGGGGAGTCGAGGTATTCTTTGTCAATCTTGAAGTATACAGTGGCTTTTTCCTCAATATCTTTCTGAAGGTATTCTGTATGATTTTATAATTTCACAGCTAGGCATGAAGTTCGAATCTGTAAGATCAGAATCCATTATTCTCCATGTTTGCCCTTTCAATTCAGAAAAAAAGCGAGGTGGAGTTGCACTGCAGCTGGTAATTTCCCGCCTGGAGTCATCTTTTCTTTTAGCAAATTGACACTTTATTCTAACTATATATGTCACTCAAGAAAGAATAAAGTGTCTTGGCTGTTATTGAGGGAAACAATCGATTGTAGTTGTTGGCTGGTTTAACTAGTTGGAAGCATGGATCGTTAAATAAGTTGTTTAAGCCACTAGTTATATAAATGTTTGGTAAAAACTATTGCGTGTTTGTTGGTTGTTTGTTTGAGAAAAAATACATTTAAAAGTGAAAAACCAATGAAAAAGCTACTTCCTCCGTTCTGAAATACTCGCTACATTTTCGTTATCGACACTATTCATCGTTCAAGTTTATTTTATATTGCGGCTAATATGTAAGAAAAAATATAGTCAAGTGGATCTTGTTTGAATCGTCTAATCGCATACTTTCATGATATTAATTTTTTATAATTTTTAGACGTGTATAATTCAATATATAAATAATCAAAATGACGCATTAGACTGCGCAAAAAGTCAAATGTGACAAGTATAATGGAACGGAGGAAGTACTATAGTAGCTTTTTTTTATTTTCGTTTAAGTGATTTTCAATTGGCTTAAAAGCAATCTACCAAACACTTTTTAAGTTTGACCAATTAACAACAAAAATTAAAGTCAGGCAAAAAGTCATTTACCAAACACACCCTAAAGTCACTAAATTGTAAGTTGCAATATACTAATCATACATTTAACTTAAACATTGTTGCAGTCAAACTCAGATGTTCATATTCACTGGAAAGGGGCTGCTGAGATGGTTCTTGCTTCATGCACACAGTTTCTTGATGTGGATGGTTCAGTGAAATCTATTACTAGTGAAAAGGTCATAATTATTCCTGTAAATCTATAGTACTAGATTACTTAGCTGAAATAACTGTCTACAACAGTAATATTACTTTTATTATGTACCAAAGAGTCACCTGAATAACTGTCAACATAAGCATGCACTTCTGAGGTAATTAAAGGTTTATGAATTTATTTGCAGTCGTATTTCAGAGAAGTCATTGATGATATGGCAGCAAAAAGCCTCCGATGTGTTGCTTTTGCCTATAGACCCTATGAAAGAAACGATGTTCCAACCACCAACGAAGAGGAGTTGGCAAAATGGAATCTACCCGAGGAGGATCTGATTTTGGTGGCCATTGTTGGCATAAAGGTAAAAAATGAATATAGTACTTTAGTGCAGACATAATGACTTAAGAGCTCATCTTGTTTATGTACTTCTCTTAGCCTTGTCTACATGCTTATGTAGGATCCTTGTCGACCCGGTGTCGATGAAGCTGTGAGACTCTGTACAGCTGCTGGTGTAAAGGTACGACATTCCATGCAATTTTTTTGTTTGATTATCTATCCAGAAACATGTAAAAAGACGCAATAATGTAAGATCAATCAAATACCACAACTTAAATTTGCAATGACAGGTTCGTATGGTAACTGGAGATAACATTCAAACAGCAAAAGCAATTGCTGTCGAGTGTGGGATTCTTCCTCCGAAGGCGGATGCCACTGAGCCAACAGTTATTGAAGGGAAAGTATTCCGTGCACTTTCTGAGCAAGAAAGAGAGGAAGTCGCCAAGAAAATAACTGTACGTCTAACTTACTGAAAACGAATCCCTTGTTATCTTCACTGACTAGTCTGTTTCGTGATGTATATAATCTATTTTTTTTTACTTTGTTTTGAAAAGGTGATGGGTAGGTCATCTCCTAATGACAAACTGCTGCTTGTACAAGCTTTACGCAAGGGAGGAGACGTTGTAGCTGTCACAGGAGATGGAACTAACGACGCCCCTGCACTTCATGAGGTCTTGCCCTGCTCCTAAAGCACATCGTTCTGTCTTCCTTAATTTCACACACTATCTATGTTGTATTAGTCACAGGTAAAGTTGTTCGTGGGCGGGCTAACCGCCAGGGTCAACCCACCTGGCTCGAAAACGGGTGGGTTTGAACAACAATTTTTGATTTTTTTAAATATATGGTCCGGACAAGAAATACACGCCCGCTAAGTTAAACGGGTGGATAGCAGCAAAAAAATAAGTTGTATTATTTTTAAGATTGTATTTCAAATTATCGGTCGTGGCCATTTGTCCTCGGGTCCCGCCCGCTAAGAAAGAGGGTGGTTAGCGGAAAAAAAGGTCCCCTTAAGAAACAGGGAAGTATTGTACGTCGTTTTGTCTGTGCGTGTGTTGTCTGGTAGCGTGATTTCTGTTCTGAATCAAAGATTGAAGATTGCTTTCTTATTTTTTGACATGAAGTGATTCATCTCTCTGAATTACTTCTATATGATGATAGTGATGTCTTTGCTATATCATTCCATTTCCGCCTTAAAACTTTCCTCTTGTTTAATTTTCTACTACCTTGTACTTTAGGCAGATATTGGTCTTTCCATGGGCATTTCCGGAACTGAGGTTGCTAAAGAGAGCTCTGACATCATTATCTTGGATGATAATTTTGCTTCTGTTGTAAAGGTAGTATAAGATGTATATATTGAGCCTTTGTTTTGTATTGTGTTTATCATCATCACCACCATACCCAATATCCCACTCGAAAGCAGGGTCTGGGTGAGGGAAGGTGACTAGAGGAATGCGGTCGATTTTACCCCAAACAGCAAACGCCCTGCTTACATTTTCTATCTATATGAATACAGGTTGTGCGCTGGGGACGATCTGTGTACGCAAATATTCAGAAATTTATACAGTTCCAGCTTACAGTGAATGTGGCAGCTCTTGTTATTAACGTCGTCGCTGCTGTCTCCTCCGGCAATATTCCTCTAAATGCAGTACAGGTTTGTATAATACTTTTTTGTTCCTTTAAATTTTCTACATTACGCAAATGTAAATAAAAAAAGAATTCGTAAAGAAAATTTGTATAATACTTTTGTTGTATGAAATACCTTACTGATTCTAAAATGTTGTTATTGCTGTTGATGCAGCTGTTGTGGGTGAATCTCATCATGGATACTTTGGGAGCACTAGCACTAGCCACTGAACCACCGACTAACCAGCTAATGCGTAGAGCTCCAGTAGGCAGAAGGTTCTATTATGGACTTTAGATTCATAGATTGATTCTTATCATGATTCTTATGAATATGTAACATCTAAAAATCGGCTTAAGCTTGTGTTTAATTGATTCCTTAATATGGTAACAAAAGTCTACATAACAGAAAGTTGCGGATTTGAATGTCATCAACCGTCGTTTCAAATGAATATTTAGCGCTAAGTTTAGGGAGTTTAAACTGATGGTAGCGACCAAAACACATTATAAATAGTACTCCTCCTATTACGGCCCGTTTGATGAACGGTACTAAAAGGTGAGAATGGTAATGGAAAAATTAGTGTAATTTTGGCAGGAATATCTCTTGAACAACTTAATGGTCATGTTTATTCTCCTTTAACAATCTAATTTTCTTCACAAAATTCATTCTATTACATTATCATTCGAACATGTGGTATTAGGTGATAATGAAAAATTGTGAACAAAAAACCTTTTTATGATCAAACTTTCATTGCTATGGGAATGGAATGAGACATATCATAAAAATTTACGCTATATATTATTCTCATTGCTACCAATTAGTACCCGTTAACCAAACGGCCATTAGAGATTTAAAGAATAAAATGTTTTTTGAACCTAATTATCTCACAATCTCCTACATCATTGTTTGCTATAGTAATATTTGATGATAATAAACTCTTATCTTAATGTTTCAAGCATGATCCATAAACTTGCAAATGATTGCTCATTTTGATGTTGTGTTTTGTTTATGTTTAGGGAGCCTCTTGTTACTAACATCATGTGGAGGAATCTACTTGTACAGGTAAACATTTTTTCTCTACATCGATCGATAATTTTAAAGAAATGTTGCATTAATCTGAAGTCATTTACGATGTATTTTTGTTCTACAGGCGGTATATCAAGTCGCTATACTCCTTGTTTTCAACTTCGGTAGCAGCAACTTTTCTCTATTAAAAGAAGGCGATTTAACGCACCAAAATAAGTTGAAGAATACATTGATTTTCAATGCATTTGTTCTGTGTCAAGTAAGCTGTACACTTCATTTTCGTAAACAATCGAGAATCACCCATTTTTACTTGCAGATTTGAATATAAAACGTATGTTTTTCTGCAGTTATTCAACGAGTTCAATGCTCGAAAGCCAGAGGAAATGAATGTTTTTAAAGGTGTAACGAGCAACCATCTTTTCATGGGAATAATCGGTATTACGCTCTTACTCCAGGTGAGTTGTTCTGCCTCAGTTTGTTGCTGATTTCGTTTCGTTTTTCTTTGAAATCGATCAGTCACTTGATAGGATCGTTATAAGCTGCCTTTCACCTTCAACAGATAATAATCATCGAGTTTCTTGGGAAGTTCACATCAACTGTTCAACTGAACTGGAAACTTTGGCTACTTTCGATCTCCGTTGGACTATTCAGGTTGGCCTTTTTGTTTTGTGTACTCTTTGCATCCCTTTGAATTTGCTATACAACATCAAAAAAGCTCCACTTTGATTTGCGTTATGTAGCAAATTCAAAGAAATATAGTAATACTTTTTATCATGTGTCCGATCAATTGCTTTGAGCGAACTCATCAACTTAACGTAGTTAAGATGTTAACTAGCTTCTTTTTTTTGTGGTCGGGTTATTTTAAGTTGGCTCAGGTCATCTTTGGATCAGTTCAATCTTACTATTTTTCGTATAGTTGTGCAAACGCAAATAAAATCTCTATTTCTTGCAAGAACAAGGTTGGACATAACTAAGGCTATTTCCGGTTTTCCCCCTTTTCCTGCAGTTGGCCTCTGGCTATAATCGGAAAGTTCATCCCAGTTCCAAAGAACCCGTTGTCCAAAATGCTAAGGAAACCATTCCAACGACGCAGAAATACCCGTAATGCATAAAACTTTTTACGACTTTTTTTAAAAAACTTGGTATAGATTTTGGTTATTCGGGTCTAAGCTTTCGCCCTACAGGTGTTCCCTCGCTAAATAAAGTCATGTGATCGTGTCGCGGAAGAAGACCGACATAACTCATGCTTCCAAGTTGTTTTAGCAACATTTGTGCAGAATATTATTGATTTTAAAATCTAAAGAAACAATGCTGATGAAAAAATCAAATGTACATGCAATTTCAGCAGTATATATAGAGTATTATTTGACTGGTAGCTTTTCTTGTTCAAATTTAAGAAATTATATCATTTTTTTACCAAATATTCCCCATTTTACATTGCACACTGGGAGCAAAAAAAAACTAGCATGTTGCAAAACACCCCTAAGCCACAAACTGAAACCAAACTAGCATTTCGGGAATTACTGTTAACGACGAGAAATATCGCTAAAACACAACTTAATACATATAATACAAGATGTATCTCTAAAGATCGGGCGTTCATCGTGTATCGTATCTCTTTTAAGGTTACCTAGAACGGGAATTCAAGTATAAAAAATCACTCAACCATAAATTGCGTAACACAAAATGTTTCGACTCACCTGTCTATCGGAGTTCTGAACGCTATTGTAGAATGGTATTTGGCCGCTTATTTTCTCGTCTCCGTCTTCTGAGAAACTATTAGCAGAAACATGAATAGGCCAAGTGGTTTTTCTTGGTGATGTAATGAGAAATGAAGTTATCCGGGGAAGCAGAAACACCGGGTATATTTGATGGAACGAGAATTTCTGTTTTGCCTGAAGAAATCCTCTTCCCGGCAACATTGGCGTAGAACAAGCCAGAGATTGCTGGTACAAAAACATCGCTCTCGGAACAGATGTAGAAGTCGATAACCTCTTCAAGGGTCGGGGCTTCAGAATCAAGGAATTGGTCCTTTTTATCCATCGGCATTATTCCCTCCTGCAGTGATTGGCAATGATATAAGAACGTTAATACTTGTGCATTGAGACAAGTTCCGAATATGGTCGTTCTCGATTTCAGTCGGTTTTGGTCAACCCAACAAGTCAAGGCCCATGAATTATCTTTATATTTTCTTTTCACTAATTTTTTTAATAAAAATATAAAAAGTTAATTTTTTTTTTATCAAAAAAACTCTAATATAATAAACGACCAATTATAAACTCAAAATTCAAGTCGGGTCAATTTCAAGTTGATAACAGTTTGTTTTTCGAAGTCGGGTCAATTTCAAGTTACGATCACCCGTGTACGGTCGAATTTCGGGTCAATTTCGGGTTGGATAAAAAAAATTGATTGCTCTATAAGGAACAGAGAAAACATGAATAAGATACCTTTGTGTAAGTTTTGGGGAAAAGCTCTTTTAGGGCATCAAGAGAACTATCCCATCTCGATTGGGTCAAATATATAGTAGTATCCTTACCGAACCCAAGTTTTCTTAAAAACGAAGCAATTTCACCGGCATCATAACAACTCTTAGATCCCGAATTCTCTTTATCTTTGCAGCCTTTCTTTTCTAAAACATCGACCCTCAAATCGACAGCTACGAAGCGACCATCTGACTTTCGGCTTAATGTTCTTAACCGCTCTATCATCGAGTCCACAACCCCACGTACTTCTGGTTGCAAATCTAATGTTCCGAACATTGCCATACACGCAACAGAGTCGATATCACTTTTTGCTTTAGATTTCTTCATATTTACCGAAGGAAAATAAGTAGCTAGCCTGATGTTTCCCTTTTCCCTATACACTGGCTCAATCTTTTCAGCAATGTGGTCTTTCGTGACACGATTTGGAACCTTTACTACTGCAATTTTTTTCATCGATATTTTTGAAGGGGGTTGCTTCACTACCGTGACCACACCATCTAGGGTACTTATAAATTTCTGCGCATCATAGACATCGTCGAACTCCCTGCGCAGTTCAATGAGGTCAATAAGTGTACAAAATATAATGTCCATTATATAATCAAATCATACATGAGTTTGAAACTGTATCATGCATCTTGCCACCTTCAAATCCATTCAATTCATAAAAGCAACAAAAATAGATCTGTATCAAAGTTCTTCCCGTTTACTCCCTATGTCGGTCTGTCCCATGAATTAGCAAAACTCAACGTCCCCACGAGTTTCTTAATAATTGTGCAACTTTCTTATATGGTGTTGCAAATTCATGGGGACAAAGGAAGTATCAGTTACGCAAGAACGTGTTGCATAGCCTATAAGACATGACCATTCTTTATAAAGCACTTTTAACCTTGTAAATGGAGTTGCATAAATCAAGAAACTTTGAAAGAGAACATTTGAACCACACTAATAACGCCTTAGAGATCAGTTCCGATTTCCATATATCTCGTTTCCCATGTGTAAACAAGAACAGTTCTGTTCATGGCACTTTATGGGCCCTAGGCAAATGAATGAAATAAGCCCTCTCTATAGGGAATCGATTATGAACTTTAACGAGTGTTTGGAAAAAAACGGAGATGGGCCCTATATATTATAAATATCATTATAAATATAGACTTGTTATATACTTCTTAATTGATAAAGGACTAATCATAAATTGCAAATTTTTAAGTGTCTACTTCATCAACCAGAATTTCCAGATATTAGATTCCTATCTAACTCTGGGCCCTAGGCAATCATTGCCTATGTAAGGACTAAGGAACGGCTGAACTGAACCCAACATGTAACGTAATAAAAAGAATTACAAAATTTGATCACCAACCTCTTGTCTCCCAACTTGCTTCCCCGGATATCAGGTAGTACAAGAGTCGCACCAAGGTTTCTTGCCACTACCACCGCATCAGCAATCTGTGTAAAACGGTATTTTACTATTTAGGACTCGATCAAATGTCGAGATTTACATAGCAAGAAAACTTTAACACGGACAAAAATGTCGGCACGCTGTGCTTAACTATAATAACAGTTCACAACTCTCAAGTGTCCGGGAAATAGCTAGTCTAGGTTTCTCAAGTACGCACAAACCAAAGCAAATCATAAGAATTTCCCTTGTTTTCAAGTTAAACCAACAACTAAAAAATCAGAAAACTGTATTTCTTTAGGTGCGGAGATACATGCCTGGTAGATTCGGGAATTTGCAGATTCGTAACACGAACAAATAGAAAGTTGAGACCATAGGTCCAACCGACTTGCCAAAAAATGTTACTAGTCATTCTCAACTGAATTTTTTTCTCTTTTACACACCTATATTAGCTGGCTTATTAAGCTAGAAAGCCAACAGAAACAGTCAACATTTTCGGCTTGTCAAACAAGCCAATTAAAAAAACCAATAGCCAATTGCCAATCACCCCAAAGTAATACATACCGTTAATAAAAACAAACAAATCACTTAACAACTAATAAACAGATTTAATTGCAGCTTTCAAAGACTCAATCCTAGTCTAAACAAATAAAGCCAAGATATGGAATTTGGTTAGTCACCTGTGAGACATGGTATTCTGGACCATCGGTCAATGAGAATGTAACATATCCATCGGATCGGTCTACTTCTTCTGCAATGTACAAAATATGACAAGTTTAGAATAACAAGACATCATAGATAGAGCACTAATCACGTTGGCTTGTAATACTATGCTATGTAACATACTCAACCAAAAGCCTAAACTCTTGGTTGTAGCCACGGATTTGCTAAACGCTCTATCTATTAGCTTATCTATAGCTTTGATATGGTGTCAAAGAAATCATAGTTAAGTTGAAGCCCCATGATATATGATATAGTCTACATAGCTATCAATTATAACCTCGTATGCCGTTCTAGTCATTTTTTGTTCCCTAGAAAAACTAAATGAAATTGGCCCTCTTTATAGAAAGTCGATTCTGAACTTTAACGGGTGTTGGACAAAGTAACAGAGACAAACCGAATGTATTATAATTATCCATATAATTGCAGTTTAGGCATGTCATATGTTTCTTAATCGATAAAATAACTAATCCTAAATAAGTGTCTACTTCATTAACCAATTTTTCAGATATTGGGCCCTTTCTAGTTCTAGCCTTAGGCAAATGCCTATTTTGCCTAGGGTTAGGAACGGCCCTAATATCACATGATTCATTGATCTCTTTGGCGATGAATCGGAAAAAAAAAGGAAAAATTGATATTAATAATCTAACCTTTCACTCATCCGCTATGAATAATCCCACTTTTGGATTATTTTTAAAAAATAATCAAACCTTTGTGATAAATTTGTCCACAACATACCCTATTACTAATAATAGGTAGTAATATATGCTGTTAACAAACTAAAATAAAGGTTGGATTATTCACGGCGAACTAAGGGCAAACATTGAATTATTGGAAAATAATCAAAAGGTTGGATTATTCACGGCGGATGAGCAAAAGGTTGGATTATTAATGTCAATTTAAAAAAAAAAAAGCAAATTATGATAATTTTTGGGCTATTTTGTTTAAATTTGAGCAATCGCAAATTTACAAAGGCGAATTAGCTACCGAATTGATCACAAACCAAAAAAAAAAAAATTTCAGAGGTACACATATTGAATTAAAGATCAGAAAAGTTACCTAAACTTGGTTTACTCCAACAAGGTTTTAACTCAGGAGCATCATCCCTCCATAAACCAGTGCTATCAACTGAAACAGCAGTACTTTCTGCAAATTTGGATCCTTCAAATGGAGTTGTTTGAGATGATGACATCCTCACCTTTACCAACAAAAAATGCAATAACAAAATGTCAACAATCCAATTGTTCTAGAAGAAACCATATTGAACAAACAGCAAATTAATGGTAGATTTCTAAAACCAAGAATTCAAATAGTCCTGAAGTTCAACGGCTCAAAAATATCAAATTTAACAGGTAACTTACAGGAAAATCAGGCAATTTTCATCAATAAAATAAAATTAAATTAAGTGTCGAGGAACAACTCAACCAAAAGCTAAAAGCTATCGTTAAGGCCTCAACATATATTATATACTTTAACACGCTTGCCTTTGGGCTCAAAGTGTGGATGCAACCCCTCATATGAGGGTGATTAATTGAGATTCGAACATACCTCTTGTCACACTAGCTCTGATACCATGTCAAAAAACTAATTCAACCAAAAGCTTAAGCTAATAATTAAGGCCTGTTATATTCAAAACCCATGAAAAATAAATCATAAAAGAGAAAACCCACCTGAGAATGAGAACTAAAATGGTCTCTTTTGATCATATGAGCAAGCATAACAAACATAGTGACAGTAAGAAACCCAGCAAGAATTTGTCTTGGATCCACCAGTATACTAGAGATCCAATTTCCAAAAACAAAAACCCAATTGGAAGAATACTTCTTTTTATCATTAGGATCATCTCTCTCAGATCTCTGCATTTTCTAAAGATTTAAACTTTAAATGGAAACAAAAAAACCCAGAAAAGATAAACAGAATGTGGGTTGTAAATCTGAATTCTCAGCAGAAAAGGATTGAAATTTAATGAAATAATGATTGGTTTTGAGATAGAAATGTAGTAGAAGTGAGGAAATTAAGAAAGGGAATGAGAGAGAATGGTGGAGAAGTAGAGTTGAGTAAGAGCAGGTAGATTAGCAGAAAGAAGAGGAAATGTAATGCTCAAATCAAGTGAGTAGGCCTTACTTACCACCGACACCTCAACTACAACTTGCTTGGATACTTGGAATTATGTATTTATAGGATTTTCTACTTTTCTAGGTTGTTTAATCGGGTCGTTCGGTCAATTTTGAATTATGTATTTTGGATCGGTTTAAATCAGGTATTGAGTCCACATTGATTTTTATATAATTTAAATACATTTTGAAGTCGGGATAAGTCGGATTCGATTGTAAAGTCGGACAAAAATCAGATTATTGTGTCTGTTTTGAACATCTCTGTTTTTTTCTTCTTCAATCTCGTCTTATCTCAATTGAAATTAAGTATTATTTTCCAAAAACGTTATGAGTTCCATTGTTTTCGACAAACCGTATAATAAAAATTCTTTTTTAACAAACCTGTCAAAATGGTTAAGCGGATCTTCGATTCGGTCATTTTTCCAGTTGAAATAGTTATTAGATCAAATTATTTTTGGATTGAATTGTATCGGATAAGAGTCAAGGTTATGTTGGCATAGTGGGTAAAGTGAAAATTTTCTAATGGTCAAAATTTTTCCAAGTTAATTATATATTAAAAGTAATTTTTGTTATAGAAGAAGATTTCTTATACCAAAGGATTAATATACCAATTTTAAAGGTTTCAACAAATAAATATTGAGTTTAAAAAAAATAAATTAGACATGATGATATGGGATTAAAATAAAGACAAAATGGGGAAATTGGGTCAAAATAGTCGACTTCAAGTTACAGTCGAGTTAGACCTAAATTTTCCCAAATCATTTAGAGGAAGTCTTAGTAAATAACGGTTATTTGTGAAATTAACAAATCACTCTTATGTGGTGAGATTTGATAGGGTGAGAGTTTTGTAAATTTAGTTTAACTTTTTTGATTTTGTTTATTTTATTATTATTATTTTTGTCTATTTACAAATCACGGTTATTGATTAGGATTTATTGTATCTTTTATGCCACACTAAATAATACTTGTTATATTTAACTTTTTTACGCAATTCAATGTAATATTTTGTTCATTTATATGCCGAATTATACACATTTAAAAATTATAAAAAGTTTATATTATGAAGTATGCGATTAGACAATTCAAACAAGATCTCACTTGACTATATTATTACTTACATATTAACCGCAATATATAAAATAAACTTAAATATAAATAAAACAAAATGCAACAAGTATTACGGAACGGAGAAAGTATTTGAATGCGTTGAAAAATTAATAGGTTTATTATTCCTTTAAGTTTTTGTTTTTCCATTTCTATTCAATCACTTTAATAGAAATGTTTGGTTTTGATTTTCTTCCTTAATTTTAGGACTTTTACTTCCTAGACTTAAATTGTTGTTCGCACAATCACACCTATTTATTTATATATATCCAACCCTAGTGCTGATTGAACAATCTAAAGTGATTTTGAGTATTAAATGAAGTCTTTCTATTTTTGACGTCATCTCAGTTTGATTCACAGGGCCGTCGATTAGCAAGGGCAAAGCGGGCTACCACCCAGGGTCCCGTGTATTTTAAGGCCCAAAAAAACTTATTTTTATGTATATAAGTGATATTAATTTGAATTAAATTTATATATATAATTTACATTTTTTGCTAAGTAATATATGAGTTTTTTTTGCTTTTTTTTATAAAGCGGTTAAAATGTTAACAATAAAAAACAAAACGTGTATTGTATTATGCGTTACGCTTTTAGTATTTAGGGGTTTTTTTTATCTTTTACACGAGGGTCTAAAAATATATGTGACAACCCTATTGATTGATTAATGTTTTTATTATATCTAGAATCTATGAGTAATTCACAATAAATTTCATGATAATTTAAGAATGGATGAGAAAGAGCTTGTGCTCTTATACCCTTTTCAACTAAAATATGATTATTAATTTGAATATTATTTTCACTATCCTTTTAAATTTAGGTCGGGTCAATTATGTTCATGTTTGGCTATATTGGATTATGATTAAGTCCAAGCAATATATACTTTAGCTAAAATCGAATACGGTTGATCGAATTATTTTTTTTTTCGGATTACCCTTAGATGGAGTTATGATATTTAAAAATCCTCTATCTAAAATAAAACCCTGAATTTCTCCCTCCAGTTTTAAATCACAAAATAAGGAATTTTCCTACAAAAGCAAATTCCAAAGACTTTCCCTTCAAGATGAAAGGCCCTAGTTGATATCAAGTGAGAAAAATCAATTTCTCATATCATTTTGAATCGAATTATGTTGGATAAGTATCAATTGTTGTATCTAGGTTAACAATAGGTCAGATGCATGCCGTGTTTAGACAATCAATATTTATGATAAGTATTCGGGTATGTGATGTTCTCTAGTTAGGTGCATGTCATTTATATATGAACCTAAAGTATTTGGTCATATGTCAGGCAATGGGTGAACATCAGATTGGATTTGAGTCGATTGTAAGTCACTATATTTGGGTCAATTTGCAGGTCAAATACAAGTTGATATCAATTAAGTTTGCCAGTTATGACTTTTCTAAAGCTCCAATTTTTTCAAAAATTATATAGACCATGAAGAGCATTATTATTTTATATCCTTGGATCTCTAAACTTGTTTGTTTTAATCATCGAAGAAGTCCATTTGAGAGGATATGGTGTGGATTGTGGACACTTGAGTAGTGGCTCTTAGTTACCCCACCAAAGAGGTGACAAGAACACTACACATTTAGTGTTTTTTTTTTACTACCAATATTTGCTTTTTCACACACCTTAATGTACGAATTCAATTGTTAATATCTCTAATTATGTATATCAGAAAATTATGAAAACTAGAAATTAATATATGTTGAATCAAGATGATTCAAGCAAAAATCGCGTATGTTATGTTTTAACTTATACGACAAAGAGAAAATCAATTTGTTTAATGAATTGTGCCGAAGTCGACTATAGTGCAACTATGCAAGTATAAAAAAACTCGACGAAGTACTTCCTCCGTTTCAATATACTTACCACATTTAACTTTTTACGCAATTTAATGCGTTATTTTAGCCATTTATTATTGCTATACTGAACTATACACATGTAAAACATATAAAAAAAATAATATTATGAAAGTACGCGATTGGACGATTCACACAAAATCTCACTTGACTATATTTTTCTTAAATATTAGCCGCAATATATAAGATAAACTTAAATAATAAATAATAAATAATATCAATAAAAATAAGAATTAATTGTGAATTACAGCCCTGATGTTTAGACCTTTTGCAAATTATAGCCACGATGTTTTTTTTGCGAATTACAGCCGCCACGTTTTAAAAGTGACCACCATTGCGGCCAAATGACCGGTTATGACCGTTGACAAGGGAATTTACCTTTGACTTTCCATTTTTCTGATTTTTCCTTTTTTTTTTGAGATTTTTTTTAGCTTTTCCTTTTTTAAATTTAATTCCTTCGTCCCCAATCATCTTTCTCTCTCTTCCTCCTTCTTCTCCATCATCTTCATCCTCTTCATCCTCCATTAATTATCTTACAGCCAACACTCTATCAATTATCAAACCTCTTTCTCGCCTGACCTTAATTCCGCCATGGAAATTGAGCTTAACCTCCTTCTTTTTCTTCTCTCTTTCTCTCTCCTCCATTGTTGTTCATCTTCAACCTTCCCTAACGACACTGCAACTCTTCTACAATTCCGTCTTGATTCTGACCCACATGGAAATCTTCTCTCAAATTGGTCTTCTTCCAATGCTTGTACTTCCAAATGGTTTGGAGTTAACTGTTCTTCTAATGGCAGAGTTTTCTCCCTTTCTCTTCCTTCACTCAATTTACGAGGACCCATTTCTTCTCTTTCTTCTCTAGACCAACTTCGGGTCCTGGATCTTTCAAATAATCGCTTAAACGGGTCGGTTTCTCCTTTATCAAACTGTACTAATTTGAAGCTTGTTTATCTTTCTCGTAACGATTTCTCAGGTGAAATTCCACCAGAATTTGGATCACTTGATCGACTTCTTCGTTTAAATATTTCGGATAATAATCTCGGAGGTCATTTACCTGTGGAATTGAAGAAACTTACAAGATTGCTTACTTTTAGGGTTCAAAACAATGCAATTTCTGGGAAAATTCCGGGTTTTTCTGAAACACTTAATCAGTTAAAAGAGCTGAATTTATCGAATAATGAATTTTTTGGGAGAATTCCAAATGGGTTATTGAAAATTTTTGGTGAAAAAAACTTTCTGGGTAATGAACAGTTATGTGGGTCATCACAATTACCAGCATGTTCCTTTAATGGTGATAATGTAGAAGCTTTTTCAGCTTCTGCTGCTACTGCACAAACTGTACCTTCAAATCCCATCTCATTTCCACCATTAAAACCCAAAAAAGGTTCAAATCATGGAATTGTTATACCCCTAATTGTAGCAAATTGTGTGTTAATAGTGATTGTATAGCCCGAATTGATTATTAGACCCAGTAACTTTGAACTTTGAACATTAAAAGAGGTTTACATGAATTGAACCTAGATTATCCGGTTCATCCCTTCCAATTTGGTATTCTTTGATTAGGGTTCTTGAAAAGGGAAAAGAAATTTAGGATTTGGACTTTAGAGAGAAATTGGGTCTTTGAAGATTAATTGTGACTTTTAAGATTAATGGTGACTTTAAAGATTAATGGAGGATGAAGATGATGGAGAAGAAGGAGGAAGAGAGAGAAAGATGATTGGGGATGAAGGAATTAAATTAAAAAAAGGAAAAAAGAAAAAAAAACTCAAAAAGAGGAAAAATCAGAAAAATGGAAAGTCAAAGGTAAATTCTCTGGTCAACGGTCACAACCGATCATTTGGCCGCAATGGTGGTCACTTTTAAAACGCGGTGGCTGTAATTCGCAAAAAAAAAAAACATCGTAATTGTAATTTGCAAAAGACCTAAACATTAGGATTATAATTCACAATTAATTCTAAAAATAATATAACAAGTATTCCAGAATGATTCCTAATTTGTATCATGAGAGACAAAGTAAGTTAAAGATCCCATTTTCAACAAAAAACAATAAAGTATTACTTGAGGTTCACTCTACTTTTTTCCTTCTAAAGTGGTACTCCTAATCAAGAAACATGGATAGCAATGTCTTAACCTTCACTAAATTTCTTGGGATTGTTCATTGAAATCATTGTGCAAGTGTAATCTATGAGGAAGTCTATACACCTACACATTTATGGGAAAGGAAAGGTAAAGGTAATTCACGCTTCTAGTATCCCGTATAAGGGACATTTTTAGAAAGAATCTTCTTAATTTATTATAAAAGTAGAAGTAAGAATGCATTTAAAAAGTTTTGGATAAAATTAGAGAAAAGAAAAACTAAGTTGAAAAATATAATAAAAGCAAGTAAATGATAGAAATAAATAGTCAAGATGGAGAGATATAATAAATTTGTGAATGAGATTAAAAGAGAATATCACTATTACTACAAAAAGAAAAAGGTACAAAATGCATGAGATAAACTAATACTGAAGTGGTGCAAATTAAGAGTGGATATGGAAAGTATGTAAGAGGGTCTCAATTTGATGATTAATGTTTTATATCTAGACTAGAATCTAGGAGTAAATCACAATAAATTTCATTATTAACTTATTAATTTTAACGCTATAAATTATAGGTGCTTTTTAAGGAGACAAATGAGTATGTATTCAATGAAGGTACTCCCTCTGTTCTTATATGTGTGTCCTATTTGAGGATTTCACACATATTAAGATAGTGGGAATCTTTGTTGATTGTGGGTAATATTTTATTAGAATAGTGGAATGATTTAATGATTGTATTGGTATTATGAGAGAGAAAATATAAATTAATTAAAGATAAAGAAAAAGAAAAACAAAAAAAAATAATCTTGTCATTACTAAGAGAGAGAAACGGTTACATGTACAAACCAAAACAAAATTCTGTTACAATGGGGACTTTCCATTTTTGGAAAGTTTTGGAGGTAAATCACATTTTAGGAGGGAAATGTCTAAAATCTAAATTAAAAACCCTTACATTCCATTGGGCATTTACATTAAACATGGATTAATAATTTTACACAATCTAATCAAGGAATGGAATTCAATTGACTATACAAATTCTGATCCAAAACAGCAGCTTAATTGATCAATGAAGAGTATAAAAATAGTAGCTAAGTAATGGGAAATTCATCCCAAAAAAAAGCTTAACATTTGCTTCATCCAAAACAGAACCTTAATTTGATCAGTAGCTTCACAGTAGTAACAAAATCACAAAGTCAATAGCTTCACAGTAGCTTCATCACCAAAACAGAACCTCAATCCAAAAACAGAAGTTGTGAGTAGCTTCACAGTAACATCACCCATATAAAATCAGTAGCTTCACCCAAAAAAAATCATCATCATTGGCTAAGTAATGGCCTCAGGAAGTGAAGACGATATCGAGGGGGCATGGTACTTCGGATCAAGTCAATATGATCCTCAATCAAGCTCAGAATCAGAGCAAGAACCACCACAAACTGTTGAGCAACAGGGGGAACAAGAAGCTCACCATAATCCAAGGCTTAGCAATGAAATGCGACATCTTATATTTCAAGAGTTGCTTTCATTGCACACAAACGACAAATTACCTCATGGAACATTCCAAATCATCTATCAAAAATATGGTTATCATCATAGGACCATAAGGCGATTATGGCATAGAGCAATGCAATCAAAAGAACCAAACAAACCATACATGGTGGAGTCTAAATTCAAGAATTGTGGAAGAAAACGGGTTGTTGTGCCTCCAAACGTTCTTGAGTCAAGACCGATGGGGGAACGAACATGTATAAGGGATGTAGCACAATGTTTAGACTTGGCACCATCGACCGTTTGGAGGCTAATCAATAGAGGAGAAATCAAAGAACATTCAAATCCTCTTCACCCTTGTTTAACCGATGCCAATAAGGTTAGAAGGGTGCAGTGGATATTGAGTCTCATTCAAGAGGATAGCATTCAAAGGCATCCAATCTACAAGGGTATGTTTGATTTTATTCACATTGATGAGAAGTGGTTCTACCTAACCAAAAAAACTCAAAGAGTTTACCTTGCACACAAAGAAAAGATCCCGTATAGGGCAGCAAAATCATCCAAGTTCATACCGAAGGCAATGTTCTTAGGGGCAGTTGCTAGGCCTAGATGGAACACACATGGGCAATGCATTTTTGATGGGAAAATAGGGATTTTTCCCTTCATTAATAGGGTTGCAGCCCAAAGGGATTCAAAAAATAGGCCAAGGGGATCGATAGAAATCAAGCCAACAGAATCCGTCACACAAGAAGTATATAGAAACATGCTCATACAAAATCTCATTCCGGCCATACTTAGAAATTGGCCAAGAGAAGGGCCATCGGTCCTTTTCATTCAACAAGACAACGCTAGAGTCCACTAACAAACGACGATCCAGTTTGGCAACAACACAGCGTACAAGAAGGGCTTACATTCATATTAACACAACAACCACCCAATAATCCAGATTGTAACATATTGGACTTGGGATTCTTTAGAAGCATTCAATAATTGATGCACAAGAAGATGCCTAAGAATATGACGGAGTTGATTGGTGCCGTCGAAGAAGCGTATGATGAACTTCATCCAAAGACATTAACAAATGTCTGGATTTCATTGCAACATCACTTGAATGAAATTTTGAAGGTCAAGGGAAGTAACGACTATGTACAACCGCATTTGGGCAAGAAAGTTGAAGAAGATAATGGCCGCCTAAGAATTCAAGTTAGAATTCCAACACAACTAGTTAGGGAATCGGTTGCGTTTGTGAATCCTACCATGAATCCTCAAGCATCCCAAACACAACAAGAGAATGAAGATGTGGCACAATCCTCAAATGCAATGCAAGAAGCTTATGATCAAGCATTAGAAGAGACACAAGGGTGATTATTTTTTTTTTAAAACTTTGAACTCAACCCCTCAGTGTATGTTTTGTGAAATCATCATAAAAATTTTTGATTTAACAATGTTAAGAGCAACATTTTGAAAAAAAAACTAGATATGAAATCAAAGGTTGATGTGCATGAGAATTTATGGCTCATTTTGGTAGTAAATCAAGTAAAAAAAATGCCCCCTGTTTCATCATAGAGGTTCTAAAGCCTCTCAGATTGTGTATGATCATCATTTTAAATGAAAGCCATTAGCCATGCAACAAACACAACGATTTCAAACGTTTTTTTCAAAAGCTACTCAACTACGATGTTAAAATCAATTTTTCAGATTTATGAAAATCTTTATTGGGGTATCATCATTCAAAAGAAGGAAACCCTAAATCAGAACATGAACAAAACCCTAAATCAGAACATGAACTAAAACAGAACATGAACAAAACAGAACATGAAGGAAACCCTAAATCAGAACATGAACAAAAAATAACATGAACAAAACACTAAATCAGAACATGAAAAACAATAAACGAAGATCATCATCATCAACCAAAACAAACAGCATCATCAAAAAAAATAAAACCCAAAATATTTCCAGCAACAAACAAATTCAGAAGTCACCCAAAATGTGCAATTACAATCTAAATCCCAAAGTTTCTTTTATCCTCAATTATATAAAACGAAATTCAACATAAACTTAAACAAATGGGTCTTACAATCAACGATGGGGTTTTTTAGGGTTTTGTTTTGCCCTAGCAGAAATTACTTCTTCAGGAGTGTCAGGAACAACCTTAACATCATCATCTTCAACAGTAGGAGTTTGAGGAGGCGATTTAGATGGAGAATCAAACACGAATTTAATTTTCACCGGTGGATCTCCACGCATTTTTGAGCAAGCATCATCTTCAAGAACTTTTTGATAAGCCTCAAGTTCTTTTGTTGACCATCTTAATATCTCATTTGAGTAAGAATGTGACAAGCCATGGATGGAACAAGAACACAACTCACCATATTCACAAAGACCATTATACAAATGACTAGGAATTGTTGATGAACTTGAAGAGGGTTTCTTATCCATAACTAAACCCAGAAAAACGTCAAAGATTGCTCAAGAACAGGGGACGATTTTCAAGCCAAGCGCCAAAAATCACGAAACTTACCTCAAATTGTAGAGAAAAAGACGATCTATATTTTAGTCCAAAAAAATAAACCGAAAAATGGGTTAAAACAGGGGGCAAAGCTTAAAAAGCTCAATGAAAATGGAGTTTCAGAAGAGAGAGAGAGAGTTACTGAGAAATGAGAGAGAAACGCAAAAAAAGAGAGGGGGCAATTATGAGCGGTTTCAGCGAGGCAGAATCATCGACGAAATTGGGGTATTAGAAGAGAGAGAGAGTGAAAAGAGGGTATCAAAACTTTCCATTTTAGGAAATGGGACAAACTAATGAAATTACCCGTTATAGTAATGTGGACAATCAAAAAAGAACGGAGGGAGTATTATATTGTCTATTTTATGAAAAAAAAAGCATACTGTTTCGCTCTATTGAAATATCAAAGAGAAATCAAATGTTTTGTACAAAAAGACGTATATTTAACAATAAATAATGAGAAAAGATGAATTGTTGTGAATGAATTTAAAGAAATTTAAAATGCATTATAATTATAAATAAGATTTTAAAAAATGATAAATTATTATGCAAAAATAATAATAATAATACTAAATAAAAACGAACTAAAATAGCAAATGAGGAGCAATAGAGCTAGCATGCCCTAATCATTAATAGCTCATAAATTTTGCTTTGTTGTTGAATTTAATGAGAAAGTTGAAGAGGTGATGTGGGTAGGTTTTACATCATGATCCATGGAGCAAGAAGAGACATTGAAGTGAAAAGTTTAACAAAATAATTAAGGTGGCGGAAGGTACACAACTATACATAGCCAATTAACCATATAGGTATACTTATAGATTGGTTGATCCATCCAAATTCCAATAGTTGACTCTAATCTACATCTTATCTTCCAAAGCAGTTGAATTCACTAATTTAATTTTTAATATCTCTGATTATATATAATAAAAAATTATAAAAATTTAATATCAATAATCTTTACATTAAGACGAATCAAACAAGATATCATTTGAATATGTTTCAACTTATAGATCAAAATTAATTGCAAGTGTAAAATTTGAAATGGATGAAGCAAGTGGCTAGGTCTCATTGTTTTAGAAATTACTCCCCCCTTCCATTCATTTAGCATTACATCTTATTTTAGTTCGTTATACTTATTTGTATATTTTTTTATTTTTAATATTGCGTTTTTATTACATTTCAATCTCATTCATTTATTTCAGCATTCTTTTAATTTCATTCATATGATTTACTTTATCTCTTTATTTGTTATCATATATTCATTTTGTTTCTTAAAAATCATCACACTTTATGTTGCAACTAATTCAAAGGGACGGAGTAGTATTTTATTTGAAAGTAAAGAGTAATCTTTTAAGAAGAAAATGAGGAAATACTCTTTTTTTCTTTTCTAATTCATATTGAACTAATCATCATACAATATACTAATTCATAAACATTTGTGTCATTTGTCACTTTATATGAACATTTGTTCCAAGTGTCACTTCCATAAATATTTATTATTAATATAACTTTGAAATTAATATTATACATATATATATATATATATATATATATATATTTGTATTTTAATATAATTATAAATATTGCTTAATAGTAAGTATTAATATAAAAATTTTGAACGAAAATCGTGCATAGCACGGGTATAATAGCACGGGTATAATCCTAGTTATATATAACTACTAATAGTTCCTCTCTACCTACTATGAAACTGAAATTAAAAATTATTAAAAAAAGAAGACATTTGATAAATAAAAATTACAGCAAAGTAAAGACATATCAAAAAGAAAAGTATGCAATCTTGTAAACTTTTTTGATTTTCATTCTGATGTGCAAATTTTAATTAACCGCAAGCGCACGGTATACGTGTAAATGCGGGTCGAACACAAGAAAGCCCTAATTGGAAGATTAAAGTTAATATAAGGAATTAAAGACAAAGAAAATTAAATACTAAGAAAACTTACGATGCTCAAAGGAAGATTAATGATGAACTTAATGAAAAAACTAAATTAAAAGATGAAATTAAATGTAAAACTAATGAAAAGGGGTAATTAATTTTAATAGAAAGAAGAAGAAGAAGAAGAAGAAGCCCTAATCAGTTTTTTAGGGCCTATTTATACTAATAAGGACTTAACCCTAAAGCTAATTCAAATATTAAAGTGAAAATGTCATGCAACAAAACATTGGCTTAAAGCCTATTTATACTAATAACGACTTATTTATAAAATGATATAAATAACTGCAAATAATTACACTTATCACATTTCAAATATATTTGGGACTAATTTTTTTGGACAAAGACTTGCTACATGTACATGTGTTATCAATATGAGTTGTTGACTTTGAGACTTTATTGAGGAGGTACCATCATATACTCAAATAGTTTGTCACACTTTGAGTTTTCAATGTTTTGCCTATAACTTCTTTTTATGAGGTCAAGTGTCATCTAGCTACACTTCAGTATATATATAATAGAAGGTCTCCTAATAGACCGTCTATGACATAGATGGCTCTCTTAATTAATAGCCCAGCCCAATGGCTAATATAACTATTCAGTTACTCATTTAACAAATGGGTTGATCTATATTTACCCATCTATGCTATAGACGGTATATAGCAAGAATTTGCGTATATATAATATGGTAATAATATGATATGATTATTGAACCGCAAATAATTGGTGAGAGTTAGAACCACTAGCCCACTACCATACACAATTTATATGAGTTTTTAAATAAAAAATTGGAAAAATTAAAATTAATAATCCAACCTTTCACCCATTCACAGTGAATAATCTCATTTTTGAATTATTTTTTAATAATTCAATATTTGACTTTAGTTTGTTGTCAGCATGCTAGCTAATAGGGTATGTTGATAGCAAACTTAGGGTAAAAAATGGATTATTATAAAATAATAAGGTGTGTTGATTGAAAACTAAAGGCAAAAGTTGGATTATTAAAAAATAATCCAAAGGTAAAATTCATAACGAATGGGTAAAAGATTAAATTATTAATATCAGTTTTTCCTTAAAAAAATAAAATGCACTTATCAAAAAATTCATTACTCATTTTACTTTACTTAATTGTAAATTATAATCTAAATATCTAATAGAATTAATTTATGTTACTATCAGCTATAAGCTAAAGAAAATTTGTTACACCCAGAGCCGTATTTGACCCAGGGCGGGTGGGACAAAGGCCCAGGGCCCATATTTCAGAAATTTGGTAGGTTTAAATTAAAATTAAAATATTTAAAAATAAAAAATTAATTGGAATATTATTGGCATGCAGTGTTCGGGATTCAATGAATTAATTAATTAAACGAATTGCAATTTGAAAGAGCTTGGTGCTCGGTATTTAAGAATCGGGTTATATTGCTCCCCCAATTTTACATATATTGTAATATAATAATAATGCCACGAAAATATACATTTTGTTGTAAAAAAAAAAAACAATTCAATAAAAATTAGAATCACAAAATAATTTAGCTTTTCGTGGATCCAATAAAAAACCTTAATTATGAGGATAGTAATAGAAATTTTTTAGCTATAAAGGCCCCTATTTCTAATCTCGCCCCTAAGCCCCCGAAAATTTAGAAAGGCACCTTCAAAAAAATAAAGGTCTTATTATTTTATATTGTCTCTGTCTGTAACCCATCTTATACATGTAAATCGACGGTCACGATTTCATGCAGATACCTTTCCCTTATCAGCAGGCAACTTATAGTATTAAGCAACAAAAGTAAATTCCCAAGAAAAATTGGACCATGTCTTCTGCTAATTAAAATTATTGGGCCATCCATGTCCCAATCTATACTCATTATTTTTATTTTAGTTAAATAAATTAAGATTAGGTATGATTAATTAATATGTAATAGTGCAATATGAATTTGTTTTATCACTAATCACCGTGCAGACTCTTCTCTTTTTATTTCTGGAGTTGGGGAACTCTTTTGGCCGTGCTCTTCTTTATAGGTATGAGTTGTCGTCGTCCTTTCCTATCCAAACTTTGTCCATAGTTTTCTATGAGCGGGATACATTGAGTAAGATATAATGATGATGACGACTAATTACCATTCACCAATAACTTTTGTTTTGGACAACACCATCTCTCATTTGTTTAATAAACACTAGTCCAATTATTTAATAATTAAGGCTTGCTTTAAATGAGAATATATTTAAATTAAAATAAAAGTAAAGTTAAAAATAAAATATTCAAAGATGGCCATAAGAGATCTAGAAGAATAAAAGGGTAAATTTTTTTATAGAAATTATAATTAAGATTTGGCTAGGGTTGAAAGACGTATGATAGATTATGCCCTTATTGATTCGATAAGGAGATTGATGCCAGTGAGAAACTCGGCCTATAAATATTTCTCTATAATTTTTTTTATTAACTTCACAAAAAGAATTAGTACTAGAATTTCACCCCTCAATTTTTGAATTGTGCCAACCTTTGTATAAGGTTGCTACGATGCTGCAATTTAAAATCAGAAATTAAAATAGTTTCCTTCCTCGTCTCCTTTACAATAAAATCATTCTTTTGCAATAATCTTGATTTATTAATTACTAGATAGAAACCCGTCCAATGCATGAAATTTAAATACATTAATATTTTAATGAAATTTTAGATTGCAAACTATATTTCACATTTTTCCTAAAATTTAAAATTGTAATTATGATAGTCTAACAATATAAATGACAGATTTTAATGATCAATTAATTGAATTTTATGTCATTTTAGTTTTAAATAACAATTGATGGATAAAGGAGCTATTATGTACTTCAAGTAATTTCCTTAATTGTTGTATAATTTTATACACTGTGAATTTTACAGTATAATTTTCTAAATTGTGTAATTCCAATACACTGGAATAAATGTAATTTATTCTGTAGTATAATTTTCAACGCGGCGTAATTCCAGAATTTTATCAAACAATATATAATGTTCTACACAATACATTATATATTTCCCATTATAATTTTTTAAACAGTGCATTTATATACAAATTGGGAATAATTGTGATTCATTGCATCTATTAATGTATGAGTTTTTCCGAAAATACAAATTTGTAAATATGATAAGTGTAAAAAATGCAAATTAGTTAAATATCATTAATACTAACCAATGAAAAAAAGACAAATGATATGCTCACATTTCCTTTCAACTGCACCATGAGGAAACTTGCCCCACGCTTAAGTTAAGTTAGAAAGCCCGAGTAAATGAATGTAAAAATGCCAAGACTAATTTAGACTCTTTTAAAAAACATCTATGATAGAGAATGATTTTATATTTTCATTCATTTCTCTAGCTTCTTATAAATAAATTAAATTGATATTATATTTCAAAATACATCTATGATAGAGAATGATATTTTATCTATCATGAAGAATATATTGCTTAATATTAATGAAAAAAAAATATATTTGCTAATTTGTTGAATATATATCTTTTTACTCTAAGATTTTTGGCTAAAAAAAAAAAAAACATGATTGTGAGTTGTGACACATATTATTGAGATTAACGGCTATAGTATATAGTAAGTTAAATTGGTAGTTTTAAATTACATGAGATAACGAAAGTAAAATAATATGCATTCTCTCTATATTCGTGATTTTGCTACATATTCTACCCTAGACCGTCCCACATAATTTGTTATACAACCATGGGATGAGATCCCACCTACAATACTTCATTAAAAGTTATAATTTATTTCTTATTCCTTTACTAATTGTATTACTTTATAAACTCAATAATAATCCGATCCCACACAACTATTATTTATTTTCTTTTTTATAGTTTGTATGAAAAGTTCATATTAGCAAACTCGGAGGAAAGATGTGTGAATTACTATATCACTAATTGAGTAGCAACAAATAAAAAAAGAGATCGAGATAATAGCTAGTCTCTTGAGAGACAGTCTCTTTTAGACCTAACTCATTAAAGCTAATATTACTTATATCATATTCTTAACATCTACTTACTGTACTTTAATGCCTACATATAATATCTTAAATACCTACTTATATTATTCTTAATGCCAACTTACAATATTTAAAAAATATATATGATGGGCCGGATCAATTAGAAATGGTCTCTCAAAAAAATCGTCTCTCACGAGACTTGTGTCGAGATAATACACTTTTTACTAGCTAGTAGTGAGAATTACGTATTGAAGTAGAAGAATTAACGTCCTTTGCGCCAAAATTAAAGATCTAAGTCAGCTTAAATGGCTTCAAACAAATCAAGTAAAAAAGAGTATAGTATTGGTGGGCCTATACCATGTGAAATTTCTGCAATAAAGATCTCAAATACTACAAAAAATATCAATAATGTTTGCATGGATTCAACGCTAAAGACATTAGACACATACATAGTGTTACCTAGATTTGTATTATAAGGCTTATATATCGTTAACAGTTCCTTTTTATACCGTCTCATAGTTAGGTTGACAATTCAGTCCGAATTTGATTTTGATCCGACTCGATTCGAGAAAAATAATCTGATTCGAGTCCGAGAAAAAGGTATCCGACTCCGACTTTACGATCCGAGTCTGAGTTAGAGTCGGACCTTATTAAAAATCCGACACTCCACCCCTGAAGAAAATTTGAATTTTACACCAATATTTTGTTTCCTTTAAAGCTTTAGACATGACTAATTCAAGCTCTCTTTCACACTAATTGTAATTTTCGATTTTGAAAAACTACTTGGTATTTTTATTTGGATTAATCAATCAGAATACGACAAATCAGATCAAGAGAAATAAAATACGCTAAATCAAAAGGCGAGAAATTTTTTTAAAATTGTAGTAGTAGCACTATTTCTCTTGTTAAATTTGAAGTCAAAGTACGTATTATTTTGTTAAATAGTATTTGAAAAATATATTTTGCTAATTTTGTATGCTTTAAAATCATTTAATACAATATTACAACGATACCGTTTGATAATAATCCGACTCCGTTGGAGGTCCGAGTCGGGGCAAACTTGGAGTATGCATGATCTGACTCCGAATGGAGGTAGATTGAAAAAAAGTCCGACTATTATCCGGAGCAAAGTCGGAGTATGTATAATCCGAGCCGAGTCCGACCCATTGCCATACTCATGGTGATCAGACGACGTCAAAATAAAAATTTCATAAGTTTTATTATTGGGTTATTTAACCCAAGTATAAAGCATGTCTTATGGTGAAACCATCTCATACAAAAATTTGTGTATTGTTAAATAAATATTCCGTTTATTTATTTTGTATTATTCTCATTATTATCTTATACTAGTATAAAACCTCGTGCAATGCACGGAATTCTTAGTACGAAGATGTATATAAATATATTTTTAAAAAACATGCAGTAATAATTTATAATTGAATATACTATATAAACATGAAATAATAAATAATAACTATTAAAATAGGGTAATATGAAATGTTTATATGTGTTATAAATTGAAATAGTTTGTAGATGAATAAAATAAATAACTGGTTGATTAATTAATTTTATTAGTCACTTAAGCCAATATCAACAAATAAAATTCTTTAATCTAGCGTGGCTCCAAACGAATGAACGTGTGATTTTGAGTCTTTTTTGTATGATGATTAGTTGAAATAATTTCTACAACTAAATCAGTCTAAATTTTAATAAATTATTTAATGTTATCTAAATACATCTTACTTTATTTTGTTTTAAAATTTCTCTAGTAGTAATTTATTAAGATATATATGATTAATATTTTATTCCCTAATTTGTAATTTTAACTTTGTTAATATCATCTTAATGATTCTTAATTTAATGTTTCCATTCTCTTATTCAATCTATAGATTAGAGTATTAATTGATTGTCAAATCTTTGATTCAAGTAGATCGGTCAACTATTTAATTCATTTAATTTAAATACTTCAATAGCAAAATTACATATGGCAAGTGCTCTAGAAATTTGACACTTGGCTTTTTACAGCTTTTTTAATAGGTGTTATGATTATGATGATATAATATGATAATTATGATTATGATTATGATTATGATTATGATTATGATGTTATGATTATGATGATGATTATGATTATGATTTAATAAATTATTTAATGTTATCTAAATACTTCTTACTTTATTTTGTTTTAAAATTATAGTAATTTATTAAGATATATATGATTAATATTTTATTCCCTAATTTGTAATTTTAACTTTGTTAATATCATCTTAATGATTCTTAATTTAATGTTTCCATTCTTTTATTCAATCTATGAAGTAGATTGGTCAACTATTTAATTCATTTAATTTAAATACTCCAATAGAAAAATTACATATGGCAATGCTCTAGACATTTAACACTTGGCTTTTTACGGCTTTTTTAATAGATGATGATTATGATGATTTATTTAATTAGTTAGGATTTGTATTATCCTAATTTTAGTAAGCACATGTTACTGAGAATAATAATAATAATAATAATAATAATAATAATAATAATAATACAAAAGTATTAACTGAATATTTACTTAACAAATTCATTAATTTCTTCTGTAAATTAACTGAATATTTACTTAACAAATTCATTAATTTCTTCTGTAAAGCACACATGGGTTTAACTAATTTTAGGATTTTTGAATTGTGACAATAGATGTTAGAAAAAATTATTTGTTGGTTGTTGGCTATTTGTTAAAGAAATGTAAGTTGAAAACCAAAAGTAAAAGGTTTGGCTTGAAAAATAACTTGTTAGTTGATTTAACAGCTATTTAACAAATATTTTTACGACAATTTAATAATTTAAAAAATTAATGCAAACACCAAAAGCCAAAAAAAAATTTAATCACCAAACACCCTAAAGCGAAACTTGAAAAATTAGAAATGACGATAGGCACAATTGAATTCGTAGAGATGTGTCTAATTATCTTAGTTTTATTTTTGGTTTTTTTCTTTTGTTTCGCCTAATTAAGTAGGATTGTGATAGGAGTTTTACACGGGGAATACCGTACAACTAACATATACTTCCTCCGTTCCATAATATTTGCTACATTTCACTTTTTTACGCAATTCAATACACAATTTTGATCATTAATATCTTAAACTACACTTATATAAAAATTATAAAATTTATTATAATGAAAGTATGCGATTAGATGATTCAAACAAGATCTCACTTGACTATATTTTGAGTGATGCATGAATAATGTTATTTTTGCAATATTACAACTTGCGACTAATTTGGAAAGAAGGAAGTATATATAATTTAGCTAGTTGAGTCATTTTCCTTTTTTTTTTTTTAATTTTAATTTTTGTTGAAGGAAGTATATATAACTACGGCTCATATCATATCAGTAATACTCCAGTAGACAGGCAGCCTTACAATATTTCAAAAAAAGGCGCGCTTACAATTCTACAATTTAGTAATTTCCTCTTAAATATTACCATAAACAAAATTTTTTAATAAATATCTATAATTTGTAAATAACCATAAAAATAATAACAAAATAATCAAAATTTTAAAACAAAATTAAACTCGCAAAACTCTCGCCTTATAATATCTTACCACACGGTGATTTTTAACCCGACAAATAACTCTTATTTACTAAGAATTCTAGAACACAATTCCCCTCTCCTCAGATTGTGATTCCAAAATCATCAAAATCATTTTCATTTTTAGATCTCAATTTTAATCAGCGTCATTCAATCCTTAGACATCAGGTGCATTTTCCGATTCCGTTCTATGATCATTTCCATTGCAATTGTTCGATATTTGTTTAATTCAATTTTGGTTTGTGATTTCCTTGAACGCGTTAAATCGATTGTTTCCAATAATTTGATTTATTTTCTTTAATTGTGGTTTGTAATTTGCTTAAACGCGTTAGATCCAATGAAATGTAGTGTCAATTCATCATTGCAATCTAGATTAGGGCTTTGTTTCGCTAGTTTTTGCTTTCTAGAATTTGATCAATAAAAATGTCGATTTGATTAGTTTTGAGTATTAATTTATATGAGCAGATCTGAGAAAGAGAAATTGAAATTATGAAGAAAAGCTGCACACTTTTGGTGCACTTTGATAAGCGAACACCAGCATCAGCAAATGAGATCAAAGACGCATTGGAAGGAAATGATGTGCCTGCGAAAGTGGAGGCAATGAAGAAGGATGTGATGCTTTTACTTAACCGTGAAACGATAAATCAGTTTTTCATCAATATTGTTCGATACGTTTTACCGTCAGAAGATCATACGATTCAGAAGCTTTTACTGCTTTATTTGGAAATCATTGATAAGACTGATAGTCAAGGGAGAGTTCTTCCTGAAATGATATTGATTTGTCAGAATCTTAGGAATAATCTGCAACATCCAAATGAGTATATTCGTGGTGTGACACTTAGGTTTTTGTGTCGGTTGAATGAGAGTGAGATTATTGAGCCTTTGATTCCATCAGTGTTAAGTAATTTAGAGCATAGACATCCGTATGTTAGGAGGAATGCTATACTTGCTGTTATGGCAATTTATAAGCTTCCGCAAGGAGAGCAGCTCATGGCAGATGCACCTGAAACGATTGAAAAGTGCTCTCCACTGAGCAAGATCCTTCAGCAAAGAGGAATGCGTTCCTTATGCTGTTTACTTGTGCTCAAGAGAAGGCGGTTAGTTATCTTTTTACCCACATTGATAGGATCTTGGATTGGGGTGAGCAGCTTCAGATGGTGGTTTTGGAGTTGATTCGTAAGGTTTGCCGGACTAATAAACATGAGAAGGGGAAGTATATTGAGATCATAATATCTTTGCTTACTGCTCCTCGACTGCTGTTATATATGAATGCGCTGGAACTCTGGTATCTCTTTCATCAGCTCCTACAGCCATCAGAGCAGCTGCTGATACCTACTGTAAGCTGCTGCAGTCTCAAAGTGACAACAATGTTAAGCTTATCGTGCTTGACCGGTTGCTTGAGCTGAAGACTTCTCACAAGGAGATCATGGTTGAAATGATTATGGATATTCTTCGTGCTCTTTCTAGTCCCAATCTTGACATAAGGCGGAAGACGTTGGATATTGCCCTTGAATTAATTACTCCTAGGAATGTTGATGAAGTAGTTCTTATGTTGAAAAGGAAGTCGTGAAGACTCAAAGTGCTGATCTTGAGAAGAATGGAGAGTATAGGCAAATGCTTGTTCAGGCTATTCATACATGTGCAATGAAATTCCCTGAGGCTGCTAGCACAGTTGTCCATGTCCTAATGGATTTTCTTGGTGACACAAATGTTGCGTCAGCTATGGATGTTGTGGTCTTTGTGCGGGAGATTATTGAAACTAACCCCAAATTGCGAGTTTCTATTATCACTAGGCTTCTAGATACCTTTTATCAGATTCGTGCTGCAAGAGTATGTTCTTGTGCTCTATGGATTATTGGGGAGTATTGCCTTTCACTCTCTGAAGTTGAGAGTGGTATTGCTACCATCAAACAATGTCTTGGAGAACTTCCATTTTACACTGCTGCTGAAGAAGGAGAGGCACAAGATGCTCCCAAGAGTGATCAGTTAGCCAGCAGTATCACTGTCTCTTCTAGAAGGCCTGTGGTCCTTGCAGATGGCACATATGCCACTCAAAGTGCAGCCTTAGAAACTGCTATGTCTCCCCCCACCTTGGTTCAAGGGTCATTGGCTACTCAAGGAAATCTAAGATCCCTGCTGCTCTCTGGTGACTTTTTCCTCGGCGCTGTTGTTGCCTGCACTTTGACAAAGCTTGTGTTGAGGTTGGAAGAGGTTCAACCATCCAAGGTTGAAGTGAACAAGGCAACAACACAAGCCTTGTTGTATATGGTTTCCATGATTCAACTGGGGCAATCACCTGTTCTTCCACACCCTATTGACAATGATGCTTATGATAGGATTGTTCTCTGCATCAGACTTCTCTGCAATACTGGGGATGTGACCAGAAAAATATGGCTTCATTCTTGCAAAGAAAGCTTTGTTAACATGCTTGCAGACAAGCAGTACCGTGAAACTGAGGAGAGGAAGGCAAAGGCCCAGATTTCTCACTCTCAACCTGATGATCTTATTGACTTCTATCATTTGAAGAGCAGAAAGGTTAGTGTGAATTTATCTTTGTCAATAGTTGTTTTGGATGGATTGTGGAGTTCATCTTGCTTATTCTATTTGAGTGGACTGAATGGAATTTTTTAACTGACTTTTAGTTTTTAATAAATCTGCATTTTCCATACAGAAAGATAATTTACAGTTTAAAATAGAGTTGATTGTTAAAAATAAACTAACCTTGCTCGATCCACTGAAAATAAACCCAACTATTGTTTATTTTTAAATAAACCCATTACCCGCCTATTTGGTATAGTTGTTGAAAATAAATTGAAATATTGTTTATTCCTAGTTCTTGCTTACAGAGAAATTTTTGAAGATGGTTATAAACAATAAGTGGGTTTATTTTTAGCTTATATATACCTAATAGATGGATTATTTAAAAATAAATAATAGCTAGGTTTATTTTCAGCGGATTAATTAAAGGTTGTTTATTATTGACTCTTTACCCTTTAAAATATGCAATTATTATTTTGTTTAATTACTCTTTGCTGATTGTTATGTGTTGTGATGGCTAATACTACCTCCTATTAACATCAACTTTCCAATTCACATTAAATGCCCCATTTTGTTTTGCACGTTTGCTAATGTACTATTTCAATCCTTAATATTTCTAATTGTGAATAATTAAATTATAAAAAGTCGATATTAATAGAATTTACATTGAGGCAAGTTAACTAAGATCCCATATAAGTATGATTCTACTTTTAAATTAAGAATAAAATACAAAGTAAGAGTGATTAATGAATAATGCAAAAGAAAAAAAAAACAAATGGAGTATTTGATGTGAATAGGACGGACTAGAAGTGAGTTGCTCAAAGGGAAGCTACCTAGTGCCTTTTCTCATGTCTTAATGATAAGGTTTTTACCTTATAGGCTTTTGCTCTATTTTTGTCATAAAAAATGACTAATTGCTGCCCTGAAGGTTGCAAGAAACCTTTCTTCACTGTATAAATTGTCTTCACTAGTTTGTTAGTGCAGAAATATTGTGCGCAATGCACATTGCTGTCTTTAAGCTCATTATTGTTGACTCGGTCCTCTCTCTTGAATTTAAAAAAATGTACCACATAATTTTTTGATGGCTGATGAAAATTCAACAATTTTCCTTCATCGTCATAGTTCACCTCAACTTCTATATATGATTCATATGAAATGGCTTTGCATCTAAAAATTTATCTTTCTTTCAGGGAATGAGCCAGTTGGAATTGGAAGATGAGGTTCAAGATGATCTTAAACGTGCAACTGGAGAATTTATTAAGGATAATGATGATGCCAATAAACTCAACCGTATTCTTCAGCTCACGGGATTTAGTGACCCTGTTTATGCTGAGGCCTATGTTACAGTTCATCATTATGACATTGTCCTTGATGTTACTGTTATCAATAGAACAAAGGAAACCTTGCAAAACTTATGTCTGGAATTGGCAACCATGGGTGATCTTAAACTTGTGGAGCGTCCACAGAACTATACTCTTGCACCAGAGTCGAGCAAACAAATTAAGGCTAACATTAAGGTCTCTTCAACTGAAACAGGAGTTATTTTTGGAAATATAGTCTATGAGACTTCAAATGTGCTTGAACGCAATGTTGTTGTCCTCAATGACATTCACATTGACATCATGGATTACATTTCCCCTGCAACCTGTGATGATGTTGCATTCAGAACTATGTGGGCTGAATTTGAATGGGAAAACAAGGTATGTTTTCTATTAACTGTGCTATAACTATTTTCAGATTGCTTATAAAGTTTTTAAATTCAGAATTGTGTTGGATGTCTGATTTTCTGGGTAGTGGCGAATTTTTTTAATCGGGATTGCTTGTTGGATTTTAAAATGTTGAATACTAGAGCGGCGAAAAGCTTTTTTTGTTCTCTGTATTTTTTTGATTCTGGAATATCCCAAGTAGTTCGTTGTTCAATTAGTTACTTACATCAGTTTTGTTAGCTTGTGGAGACCCTTTGTTCCAGTACATTTGTTTGGTGATTTACTTTAATCTGCTTTTTTTCTTCCATACAATCTGCAATGCAAACTTATAGGTAGATTGTTTTGTGATTGTTCTTATTTGTCACTATTGATTTCGGCAAATGTGCTTATGTGATTATTTTCTTAATATCTATGTGGCTTGATACGGTGGTGTTTTGTCTTTATTGCTTTTTGGTGTTTTTTTTATTGCGTCAACCCTTATCTGAACAATCTTTTTCAAAAAGTTTATTGCATATTTATACAAACGTCTCTACTCTCTACCGCTGTTATTACTTGCTCAGGATCAGGAATTTATCCCGTGTTTCTTGTACTTGGCTACTTGCACTGGTATATTGTATGCAAATATGACTATACGTGTCCAAGTACCAGCTAGTCAACTTAAAGTAACTTCAATATGTAAAATATTCCATCTCCTAGAGTGTAGCCTTTTGACCCTACTTTAACAATGCTTTCCACTGAAACCAATCATGATTATTGATCCTAATTCTGAGCTTGATGTTTTATACTACAACTCTATTGTCCCTCAGGTTGCTGTGAACACCGTCATTCAAGACGAGAAGGAATTCCTGGACCACATTATCAAATCTACAAACATGAAGTGCCTTACTCCACCGTAAGTCCTGTGGCGCCACTTTTAACTACTAATATATCCTTATCGGTTTGCCATTTTCCGGCCAATTACTAGAAGGGGGCATCTTTTCTCATATACCCAGGATAATTGATGTATGCCACTTTTTATTTTGCTGTTTGATATCAGGTCGGCCTTGGAAGGAGAATGTGGTTTTCTCGCAGCAAACCTGTACGCTAAAAGTGTGTTTGGTGAGGATGCTTTGGTAAACGTGAGTATCGAGAAGCAATCGGATGGAAAGCTCAGTGGTTACATTAGAATAAGGAGTAAAACACAAGGCATCGCCCTCAGTCTTGGAGATAAGATCACTCTCAAACAGAAGGGAGCTGCTTAATTCGTTCGTATTACTGGAAGTATAGGAGTTTCCCTGTTGCAGCTTCATCAATCACCATTATTCGTAGTCATGTTGCTATGGCATGAGTCATGACCATTGTCGATTTCTTTATACGCTACCTTTTCTTACGGGAGGGACATGTTTTAAAATAACATTCCTTGTGTTAATTTTTGTATTTTCAGTGTTCAGAGTTTCGGAAATTTAGCTTAAAGGAATATTCATTACTGTAACTGTTGAGATGTATGCTTTGTGTTTCCCTCATTTTGTGCTTTTGACTGAGGAATACTTTGTACAATGTGGACCTCTCCCTCAAGTTTATATGATTAGCTGTTCAATTTTTATCTCTTCATTGCCATCTTCTGTCAGTAGAGTTTCGCATTTGTACTTTTCTACTCCTGTTCCTAAATAACCTGACATTGACTCTGTTATATTATAAATTCATGACCAACACATGATAGGGAACTGTTACTCCCTCAGCTCTTATGGATGTGTTTCCCATACTAAATTTTTTCTTATAATTTGTCTCTTGTTATCCCTTCATTGACATGTTTTTATGGAGGGAAGGGAAGGCTTTGCAAGAGTTAGCAGAAGGCGGGCAGGTGGTTTTGCTGGTCAGGAGTGGGGGGCTTGGTGTCGCGAGGGCGAAGGGAGGGTTGGGGAGTCGGTTGTGAAATTAGGGGGAGGTGTGGTCGGTTGTAATGGTCGGTATGTCAAGTTCCAGTGAGAACCAAACTTATATGAGAACCATGAGAACCAAACTCCCTGATAAAAATGTGTCTTTTTTACAGAAAATGTGTTACTTCTGGACAAAATAATGTTACTTATGTTTTAAAAAAAGCTGGTACATTTTAACAAAAAAGTGTTACTTTCAAAAAAATAATTTTTTTCAAAAAAACAAAAATATTAAAAGGTAACACGTTTTTTCCGAAAAGTAACACATTTTAATGTAAAAAGTAACAATTTTTTGTAAGGCGAATTGATTCTCACGGTTCTTATATTGGTTTCCACTAGAACTTCTTCATATATATATATATATATATATATATATATATATATATATATATATATATATATATATATATATGTGTGTTCAAAATATTTCGACGTACTGCTACTTTGATAGTGCAACAATCATATTCAATTTAAATAATCAGAGTAAAAAATTGTAGTCCAAAAGGCTATCACAATATATCTCAAAAGTCAAACTTTTTTAGTTCTAAATTGTAGAAAATTTTAAACCAAAATTCTAATCGACTTATTGCTACTTTGCTAGTGCATCGATCATTCTCAATTTCTCACTAATTATTTTACTTGTGTTTATTACTTTCTCCATCCCTTTAAAACTACTACTCATAATGACATATTGACATTGTAAAGGAAAATATCACATCTATCAATAATTATCTCGAAGGGACATAATAATATTTGACAACCTCTAATTAAAATTTTTGGCTCCTCCCTGGTCTCTAAACATCGTTCTCTTTTTTATTTCTGAATTCATTCCAATTTAGAATTTCCCAATTACTTCAAATTCACCCTTAAACCAACCTTCACTATACTCGGAACCAAACACAAAATGTTTATTATCCTTCCCTTTATAGAAACTGATGATAGAACTATACACACAAATTGAACAATATTTTATTTTCCTAATATCATTAACACTATGCTTGGATAACAATTTTAGAGAGAAGGAGAAGGAAGGGAAGGAAATGGAAGGAAAATAACTCGTTTGTATAGGAGAGAAAGGAATGGAAAATAATTTCCCTTCAAACCTTTCCAATTTTTAGAGATTGAAACTTAACAAAAAGTATTCATCAAATCCTTTCAATTTGCTCCCCTTCAAATCCCTTCTCATCCATTTTGTTAACGAAACAAAGGATTCTCTCTCCCTCTAATTCCCTCCCCTTACTTTCCCTCCATTTACTTCCATCCAAAATCAAATACACCCTAAGTGACTTCCACTTAAAGTGTGGTTTTAGTGGAGTCAGATCTTGCAACTTTACTAAACACCATCTTGCAACTTCACATAAAGAAGAAACACAAAAAACATAAAATATCGTTTACAAAATATTTAGCATAATCTCAGATTACCGAAAACTCCAAGCAAAAAACATTCTCCAAATATGCAACATCAAAAACAACATTCAACAAAAAAAACAAAGCCTCCATTAAAAATCAATCTAAGGAGGTCTAACATCAAATATAAATCTGTTTCAAGGCAAATGATTTTACTGAAATCCCAAAAGGTTGAAATTTAAATTAAACTTTTCATGTAGTCATGTTGTAAACTGGGATTGCTCACAGTTTAAAATCTTTGCTCACAATTTGCAGAGTGCAGTTGTCTCCTGCATAACCACAGTATTGATCATCAGAAGAGAAAAACGTAAATCAAAGAACTAAAGAAAATCTGTCACTCTAATTTACACAAATTGATTTCCTTTATTAATTTTCAAGTTATAGTAATCAAGATCTGCAAATCTTTATTTTATTACCCATTGTTTTAGAGTCTAACTTTTTTGAGACCAAATGAATTTGGGTCTAGGTTGAGTCCAAAAAAATAAATGAGTCTAGGTCTGAGTCCAAGGTCTCCAGACCTAACCCGATCCAAACCCCTTCTCTAGTTCCATTTAAAACCCAGATCTGCTAGATTTATTCTAGACTAGACCAACACTAACCAAAACCAATGTTATGATCATTTTTAATCTATTTTATATTTATTTGGAGTCATTTTAGACTATTATACAACCTATAGAATTATTTTAGATCTGATTAAAATTTTAAAATGTATACAAGTATAAACAATAAAATTCAGACCCTTTAAGGACCCACAATGGACTCATTTAAGACTCTAAATCCATTCCTAAAATTTTCAAACCCTAAATGATCCATGTCTGGATCCACAAAAATTTAATGGATTTGGGTTTTGATAGAATTTAGAAAATGGGTCTGAGCAACCCAAACAAGGAGGAGAAGAAGTAGTCCACTCATAAACCCAAAGAAGGTTCACTACTAAAACCAATTGGTGATAGTAGGAGTTAATCCTTGAGTCTATAAAGTGATGCATACTCTTCTCTTTTTCCGATGTGGGACAACTCACATGTGGGTAACACATGGGCACTTCAACAGGTTTAGGTCTGGTTGGACCCGATGACTCAACCCATGACCATCCCTATCCAACATTCTTGAGCAATAAAAGACCATGGTGGTTATTTGAAGGAGATGACGCACAATTTTGTGAGACTTGAAAATTTAGAAGTTGACTTCAAAGGATGACACAAAAAGATATTTTTTAGTAACCATGCTCAATGTGGTTTATGTAATCTCTCACTAAAACCCATGTTGTGAGTCTGATAAGTGATAACTTTTAATAATAGGACACAAAAAGACATTCACTTTAAAAAATGGATGTTCAAATCATTTCAACGGAGTATGGAAAAAATTTCAACTCTATTTTTTTGGAAGAAATAGCATGAAAAGTAAAATCAATGTCTTAAATAACAAAGTTGTCGGGATCAGAATTCTACTTGAAATCGTTTAGAGGGAAAGAATCGAATCGTAGGATCTTACAAAAAACTTCAATATTCTAAAATATTAATACCTAGTCATAATTATTCATTTCCAATGCTTAAATTTGTGAATCAAAGAGTTTCTTTCACTTTATTTTTAACAATTGAAACAAAAAAAATTTCAAAAACTACTTTAAACCCCATATCATTAAAAAATTGTCCAAAATTGTTTTTAAAAGTGTTCCTTGGTGTATGCTATTCATTGACGATATTGTACTAGTAGCCGAGACTAGTGAAGAAGCTAATGCGAGGATCGGAGATTGAAGGTAACTCTAGAAGGAAAAGGGTTGCGAATAAATCGCTCTAAAACAAAATACTTATAGTGAAATTTTTGTGGGAGGAACAAGTGGGAGAACCTTTGGTGACCGTATAAGATGTTGAAGCGAAAACAACCAAGTTAGATATTTAGGATCAATAATCCGGTGTAATAGGGAGATTGATGAAGAAGTAATACATCGAATTTAAGTTGGATGGATGACTGAAATGAAAAGCAACCTTTGGGGCACGTTGTGATAGGAGATTCCCGACTAAATTAAAAGGTAAATTTTACCAAGTTGCGTTCGACCCTCTTGTTTTATTGGACACATTGTTAACAAGAGCAAAAGATGAATGTATAGAGATGTGAATATTATGGTGGATGTGTGGACATACCAAAATGGATAAGATTACGAACCAAATTTAGAGAGGCGCTAAGGGTTGCATGAAAGTAAATTGAGTTGGTTTGGAAAAAAGCTAAGAAAAACCTCTGATGCCCCTGTGAGAAGGGTTAAAACATCATAGATGATGGAAACAGAAGTCACGGTAGGCCTAAAACATATAGGAGGAGCAAATTAGGAATGACAGGAGTGAGTCGCATCTCTCTGAGGACTTGAATAGGGAAAAAAAATAGTTGGAGTCGTTGTATTTGTGTCCTAGGCCATCAATAGTTACATATGCTTTATTTATTGCTTGTGCCTTAAAAATTGCTTTTATTGTTATTTGATTCATGTTTAGCCTTAATATTGTTTTGCATTGGCTTATGTTGTTACAGGCTCCTCAAGCCGAGGGTCTTATTGGCCACAGGGCCATAATCTCTATCGACAAGGGTAACTTCTATTGTCTTCCATCCCTCTCTAGACTCTTATCCTAGCTGATATGAGCAAGATACCCTGGGTATGACGATTATGATAATGATAATGATAATGATAATATCATCATTTTTTTATATTATGATTATAAGAAGTTTGTAACATATATGTGTGTGTGCAAGAATTATTGAAAATTGTACATTAGAAAAAGTAATAATAATAATAATAATAATAGAGACCAAATATGATGGATCGTAAGATTATAGGATCGTGGAATCGTGTTATGATTTACCTTTCAAAATTCTATTTAAACTAGAAACGTAGATCCTACTGACATTAAGATCCTATCTACGGTCCAGATCACTTATATGTTTTTGGATCATAGGATCATAGATTAATATTGCAATTTTAATAACAATGTTTAATAATAGAATAAAGCTCAGCAGTGAAACATAGATAAGAATTTACCTCTGGTCTTATATTCTCAGCCATTTTTCTGATCCACTTGTTCATACTCACATACTTATTTCCATCAAGTTCTTCTACAACTTCCAGCAAGTACAGCCTCTCAAGTATATTTATGATTGTATGGCCCTGATCAGTGACGGTTGCACAGAATCCCCTGCGACGTTTCTTAGTGATTCTTCCTTTTTGAACCCAATGCTGAATGAGTTTTTGTTTGGTCAATTTATGCCCCTCCCGCAAAATACAAGCAGACTCTAAGAAGCAACCTTGGATAGTGGAGTCCTGGATGGAACTGAAACTGAATTTTAGCTGCTCCACAATCTTAGCCTCATCACCATGAATTCCTTCAACAATGCCCATCAGCTCATTGAGGCGGTTCCTCCACTCACATAAGTCTTCTTTCCTTGTCATAGACCGGGCAATTAGTTTGATAACAAGTGGCATACGAGCACATTGCTTTGCCACTTCATCCGCCAGGTATTCCACCTGGCTGCTATAACTTCGAGTACAACGAGTATTCCAGCCAGCTTCATCCATAAACAGCTCACGTGCCTCATCTTCAGAGAGAAGACCCAGTTTAAACTTGGTAGAAGTGGAACAACCCATCTGATCGCATACATCCTCTGAGGAAGTTGTAAATACAAGCGTACAACAAAAATTTTCAGCTTCATTACATCCTATTGAAATCCCTACTTCATGCATGGGAAAATGCTGCTTCACATTATCTAGGAAGAGAACAACGTGGCCAGGTGCCATATCCTTCATCTTCCTCGCAAGCAAACTGCTCCTTCGCACTGGATCCTCGTCATATAATTTGAACTTCATAGCTTGTGCGATACAGTCCTGAATTCTCTTGATATCTGGTAGTTGTTCCTGTGGTATCTCTGCCCAAAACACAGCCTTAAAGTGCTCCAGATCTTTACATACGTCATTATGCAAGATTTTCATGAGATTGGTCTTGCCACCTCCAAGGCTCCCATGTATGGCAATGATGCTGGCCTTACTCTCTATGGCCAAAAGAGCATCTCTTCTATGCTTCTCAGCAGTTTTGCCAATTGGCTTCTCCACACAAAACACTGTATCTCGAGTGTACACTTTACGAGTAGTAAGGCCTTCCTCTATCATTTGGTCACCCGTTTTCAATAAAGCCTTCCCTTCCTCCAGACATTTATCCAACTTTACCAAAACTATTATCCAAGAACGTAAACCCCCAGCCCCATGTTCCTCCATGATCCTTGTGGACGTTTCTACAAAACTTTTAGCTTTTCCAAAGAAAACTTCCACGCACCTCTTCTTTTCTTTGCAGGGATCACAAGAATCTGCATTTAGCTGCCCAGTCATATTTTTCACTTTGCGTTCCAGCTTTAGCAGTTGTATTCTCAGGTCAGTGCATTTTGTATCTACCCCTCTGATGACAGTGTAGGCGTTGTAAGCAACTCGAAATAAATCCAAAAGCTCATTTATTTGAAGCACGCCCATTTTGAGCCCACTGAGCTATTTAGGGAAAACAAGGAAGAACGAAACAACATAAGCATACGATGATAAAATGATGCTTTAAAACAGAACACACATTATGCAGAACCCCGAAAAATATCAATCTATATTGTATTCAAAATGCGCTATTCTCAAAGACACGTATCGCAACCACATTAATTTTTTTCCTGCCACAACTCCAAAATTAAAAAGACAAATAGACAACAAATCAACATATATTTGTTTCCATTAATATCCAGCAAGATATTATTCATGACAAATATAATAATATTCTTTGTCATAAATATGTATTCATAATTCAATGATAATATACAACCAATATATACTTCTATATCATAATGATCAAATAAATTTGATTTATTTATAAGATATGAGTAGCAGTGGTTAAATTTAAATATTCTGTGCATTTGCATGGGGATTCAAGCTAGTTTAAACTTAAACGATTAGCCCACACAACAGTAATCTCAAAACAAGGGAAATTTCAAATTTACTATTTAAGCTTTTGTCTAAAAAGTAGTATACGATATGGGGCGGGTAATAGCTCATACCTACCACCTACCCACTACCAGTGGCGGATCCAGGGTTCAAATTCCCACCGGGCACCAACAGATAAACGAAATTTTATAAAAAAATTTCGACAGTTTCAGCATAGTATAATTTGTAAAATTAACAACTAAATTTTTTTTTATTCCTACAAAATGACTTGACACAATAATCCCAAGCCAAAGGTAATATAAATGCGATCAATTAACATTATCCTTACCTCAATTGATGCCAAACCAAAAGATTAATGAAGTTCAATTAACGACGTTTTTTCAATTATATCCTCAATTCTAAAAAGGAATTTAGGAGTAACTTATATTTACGCACAACCTTAAATAAAAATATAAATTATATTTAGGGATAAGGATGTACTCAACTAGAAAAGCATAGAAAAATACACAAAATGTCAATGTGGTATATCAATATTACTATATTAGATATAATACAAACCAACAAGTCTTGTACGTGAGACCGTCTCACAGTGAGATGAACACATATAAGCCCATTTAAAGAATTTTAAACAAAATAAATTAAGTAAATTGAAATGTAGTTAAATATGACATACTTAGTAACTTATTCTTTTATTTTTTTAAATTAAATATTAAACTAACCCACATCAAGTCGTCTCACAATGAGACGGTCTTAATGAAAATTTTGTCCTTTTAAAAACCCAAAAGTACCTCAACATAACAAAGTACAACTAGGTATATGAAAAACCATAAGTATCCTAGCTTCTAGGTAAATGAAAAAGCATTTTCCAATCTCCTAGGTAAATAAAAATTTCACTCTAAGCTTTCTTCAACCTCCCGCCCACACCTCCATTGAAGGTTTTATTAAAACTGATTCTTGTTTTACAATCTCTATAAATTACCAAAATCTCTTCCTTGTATGTAATATCCTTCTTCTTTCCTTCTACTCTCTCTTAACTTTCTTATTATTTTTTTTTAAAAAAATTCCCTGGGGCACGTGCCAGGGGGTGCCCCAAGGTAGATCCGCCCCTGCCCACTACCCATGACAAGTAACACTTTCAGATCCATGTCCACTCACAACCCACCAAATTCAAACCTATATATGTCCTAATTAGAGCGGATGCAGTACGAAGAGAACCGTGGAATTTTACTTGCATGCCAACCCAAACTAGACCTGATAACATCAAGGTACCCATTTAAGAATCTCATTTTACACAACTTATGCATACTTACCATAAAGTTAACTATCTAGCATAACTTTTTGCATTCTCTAGAACTTCCAAGTCCAAGCCTTGACCCTTGACCTTTGCAACAACCAAAGAGTGAGAAGAAAACATCTAACAAAGATCAACATGAGAAAATAAAGTCAAATCTATGTACACATTTGACCTTCTAGAAATTTTTAAAAAGTACAAGGGAGATGGGATTATATCATGTTGATGAGTACACGAAGTTGCCATCTAACAAATTTTATCATATACATGTTGCCTCAAATAATAGTCGACAACATTAGACGAAATGCAAAATTAGAAATCATTTGTAAAAAAAGAACTCAATGAGAAAGTTTTAGACCAAAAGAAGGTGTTAAAATAACTGCATTAGATCTTTCTTTTTGTTGGAATTTCTAGCTTTTGGTAACTGGTTTCCCTAATGTCTTTGAATTAATGTTAGTACGAGATAAATGACTCAAGTCTACTCAGCTTGCTTATACGCGAATATAACTTTGTTTTGTATGCGGTCACTCTAGCATGTAGGCCAAATTACAGGGATTAATAACATTTGACTAGCACTTGGGGATGAACCAAGTCATTGAAAAAGTTTCAATACAATGCTGCTTTTAAGTTAAATTCAAACGATTAGTTAATATGTTAGGATGTAGAGTAAAATGTTTACCCATCCATCACCAATAAGGTGTGTTGAGGGTGTCGGGAGTGTGAGAAGTAGGCCACATGTAGAAGACTGCTTTGCGTGTAAGAATCGCATAAAAGCAACCAGGAAGGGACTATGCTCATGAAGCCAAGATGAAGATAACAAAGCTATTATTACAGTTTGAAAAGGAACAAAACCTAATTTAGCTTGTAAAGCCCTTGAAAGTTGAATGTTTTAGCTAGGTAGCTAGGATTTGAATAGTGCTTTATGCACATTTCACAAAGAAGAGGAGATTTGCATATCGTAAACAGACGGCAATGACACCCATGAGCAATTTCACATAATGATTATTTCACTTACGATATTACTTGTGATGACAAATGAGTATGCACACAAAAAAAAGAACTTGACCTTAACACAAATGGCTAATATCTCCCTATACATGATTATTTGAATAAAACTCTTTTTAGTATGATATTCCTTGCATCTTCTATTTACATTCTTGAACCCTAAAACTTCATATAATGAAGCTTTATGGCCTACACTCTTTATTTACCTCCGTTTAAAATCTAGGGATTTTGTCATAAAATAGCAAGTTAGAAATCTAGGACACGTACCCATATCATAAATGGTTATACGAGTCCGAGTAACATAAATATGAAGTTTAGCATGGGTTCTGTAGGTTTCTAAATGAAAGCTAAAATCCAATATTAGGCAACCCCATTTCAACAACTACTAATTCTCACTCTTTCCAAAACCAATTGTTTAGGCGAGTCCGCGAGTATATATCATATACTACACGAACAAGGCTATGCAGAAATATGAGTACTATCTAAATCTGAAATTACAATATGCTACTCCTGCTATCCAAAAATGCCTGAAACGGTAAACAACAATAGAACTTAAGAAAAACCTAAAATTTAAAAATTTGACAAGATTCAACTATAATCTCTAGCTGATCTTCTACAAAATTATTGATACCATTAAAGTTAAACGATACAAAGAAAGACAAATCAAGCTTTCAAATCTCCATTATTACCATAAAAGTAAGCTTCGGATGAGAAACTGTGAGACTAATCTTCTTTATGAAATTTCAGATACACTCACCAACATCAATCAAAACCAGATTTTTAGTTTATTGAAATAATTAAACATGTGATTGGTTTTCATGAATATATAATGAAAAAGGTACGAAACAACAGCAAAATCATACAAATAGAAACTACAGATAGAATGGAGCATCAAAAGGAACAGAAACTCACAGATATAATTTGTGCAATTCTGTTTACGCATACAGAAAAGAATTAACATAGCGGATTTCGCCATTTTTGCCTTTTTGGGAGCAATTCGAACTTTCAGAGAAATTTAATCGTCCTACTAGTGTAAGGTAATACTACCTTCTAAAATACCAAAATTAAGCATGTCATTTGTTTTTTTTTCATGGTTACCGGTTAATATTAATGAAATTTGACAGATTTATATTTTTTACGCTTACTATATCTACAAATTTATATTTTTGGAAAAATTTATATAATAATAAATGTAATAAATCACAATTATTGCAATTACACAATTGTGTATAAATACACCATTTAAAAATTACAATGGGAAATATATAATGTACTATGTAGAACATTATATATTGTCCGATAAACTTCTGGAATTATTCCACGTAAAACATTATACTACGGAATAAATTACATTTTTTCTAGTGTAATTGGAATTACACATTTTAGAAAATTATACTGCAAAATTACACTGTGCGTAAAATTATACAACAATTTAAGAAATTATTTGTACATAATAACCCTTTAGTCTGTCAATTGTAATTTAAAATTAAAATGACATAAAATTCAATTAATTGATCATTCAAATCCGTCATTTATATTGTTAGACTACTATGATTACAATTTTAAATTTTATGGTATTAAAGTGATCAATACAATTACAATCTTAATGTCATTGACAGTAGGGATGGTCATGAGGCGGGTCTGGAGCGGGTCCAACGAGATCCGGACCTGGACCCAGACCCTTTTAAGTTTTAGAGATCCAGTCCCGAATCCAAACCCTAAGGATCCAAAATTTTCAGACCCAGACCCTCCGGATCTAATGGGTCTAGGGTCCTTATTGGGTTAATGGATCTAAAAAAGTCTCTTTGATTTGTCAAATTTAAACCTTTTGTAAGTCATTATATTTTTCGTATATTTGGGAAAGAGTTATTATCGTACTTTCAAATATTTAATACTTTCACCGTTCCATTATACTTGCTACATTTTACTTTTGACGCATTCTAATAGGTTATTTTCTTTATTTATATATTGAATTATACAAATCTAAAAAATATAAAAAGTTGATATTATGAAAGTATATGATTAGACGATTCAAACAAAATCCCACTTGATTATATTTTTACTTACATATTAGTCGTAACATATAAAATAAACTTGACGATGAATACTACACATAATCGAAATGTAGCGAGTATTTCAGAACGGAGGAAGTACTATTTAACATCTAAAGTCGCATAACGTCATTCATATACGCTTAAATTATATTACAAACTCTAGTTCGAGTCCATAAAATAAGGAAAATTGGATTAGCACTTAGCACTTAGCAAGTAGCATATATATATTATTTATATATTTATGATTATAGGAAAAGAAAATAAGTGTTGTGGACAGAAGTCATATGCAGAAGACAAATAGAAATAGACAATTTAATATTTATAAGGGTCAGGGTAAGGGTCTAAAGGGCGGGTCCAAGGTCCGGACCCGGACCCTCCAATTTGATTTTCAGATCCAGATCCAACCCGAATCTAATGGGTCTCAAATAATAAGACCCAAACACTTAAAAAAGGGGCGGGTCCAACAGGGTCCTAGACCCATGACCATATATCCCTAATTAACAGTTTTAATGTGATTATTTTTTTATAGTTTTAAAGTACACACTTATGACTTATGAGTCTTAAGCATTAAAGTGGCATTAAAGTGATTACTTGCAATCTTAAAAAAAATATTTAGAGGTTGTTTGTTTGCGCCTAAGTACCATGGGAAAATTTCAAAAAAAAAAAAAAAAAAAGTACCATGGGAATTTCAAATTCCAAATAATTCAATACTCTATTTGTTTTCATTTGTTCTTCCCATTCAATTTTTGTGTGGATCTCAATGCAAACTAAAAAATCAAATAATTTTACTTATGAGCTTTTAAATATTCTAAAAACATGGTTTTAGAAAATATACATTGAGATTAATCTATCAAGATCTCACATAAATATGTTTTTTTCATATAAATTGATAAGAAATCATAATGAAAATTTGACACTAAAATTCGTAAATTTTATTTAAGAAAGAACATATGAAAACGGAGAAAGCGTTTATATTGTTTATTTGACAAAAAAAGTATAACCATAAAAATTTAGAATTCCTAACAAGCGTATATTCCTACAATATATAGGAATTAACTTATCCATACTCACCACTGGTTATTTGAAATTCCTATGGCATTGAAAATTTCATTTTATCAAACAAACAATTTTTCTCATTTCCTTAGGAATTTAACAAAGAACATAAATTCCTAAGAATTAAAAATTTTGGTTGGACTATATTGTGATGTCAAATATACAACCTTTTATGTTATTTTGATTGACTGTATTAGAAACTAACAAATATTTTTAAAAGAGAATTGAGTTCGTTTTAGGAATGATATTAATTTAAATAATTATAATTGATGTCATATTAAGAACAAGCCATATAAATAATTATAATTGATGTCATAAAAAAATATATTATTTTTTATATAACATGCACAAAATAATAAATATATTAACTATTTGTAATCATTCATGCGGTCAATTTAATTTCTCCGGTCATATGAAATTAGACACGTTAAAAATTTATTTGTATTACAGAAGGTTTTTTGAGAGATCGTCTATGGCAAAGACAACACTCTCAGCAGCCCAACCCAAATGAAAATTGTTATTGCTATTTTTGAAAAAAAAGAAAAAAAAAAGTGGATTAAGTGCTCAGTATGCTTAGGGAATTGAAGAGCTTTGGAATATGAAAGGTCTCTCCATAATTAATTGCTCCTCATCATAAATGATCAGAGGTAGGGATGGTCATGGGTCCAGGACCCTGTTGGACCCGCCCTTTTTTTAAGGGTCTGGGTCTTAATTTTTGAGACCCATCGAATCCGGGGCGGGTTTGGATCCAAAATTTTTTTGACGGGTCCGGGTCCGAATCTGAATTTGAGACCCGAACCCGGACCCTAGACCCGACCTCTGGACCCGGACCCTAGACCCGCCCCGCAGACCCGGACCCAGACCCTTAATAATTAAGTATTCTGATTTATTTAATTAAAAATATTGTGATGTGATGTTTACCCAACTACCCATATACCCAATTACCCAGTAAGTAGTACTAGTAACCCTTACCCTCCTCTCATATATAATATCTAACCCTAATTTATGTGTACCCAATCCCAAACACTCCACTCTTCTCTCCAGTAGCGCCCGCCGCAGGATTACTCTCCTTCTTCAACGCCATTTCTGGCCTTCTGGGCAAGTTCAATTTCTGAATTTTCTTTTTTTTTTTTTGTAAAAATGGTATGTGTAAATTAAGATTATTAGATGATTGATTTATGTGTAAATAAGTTATATCTTTCGTTAATACTGAGCTAGATTTCTTCACTGGAAATTTTAAAAGGTACTCTCCTTCTCCAATGGAAATTTTAAAAGGATACTTTCGTTAATACTGAGCTAGATTTCTTGAGATCTTTTGTAGATTGCATGTGAAATAGTGTATTCATATGAACAAGTAATTTCTGGAAGATCTTATATTTTCAGAGATATTATATGTTAATTTTATTAAAGAGACTTTGTTTAAGACCCATTAAGGACCCATTAAGGACCCTAGACCCGTCAGATCCGGAGGGTCTGGGTCTGAAAATTTTGGACCCTTAGGGTCCGGATCCGGGTCTGGGTCCAAAAAAAATTAAAGGGTCCGGGTCCGAGTCTGGCCAGACCCGACCCATGACCATCCCTAATCACAGGGCTTGTGGCTTGTTCTCCCTTTTCAATTTGCTTTACTCTCAGCATTTTTTCGAAAACAACTCAACAATGGAAGAAATAATGACTCAATTCAATAACTCAACAACTTAAAAATATTGTCTAACAATGGAACAAATGATGCTTAAATTCAATTGTGGGCTTTTTTTTTAATAAAGCTTCATTAATGGTGGAAAACATTGATGTTGAAGAAGACAACAATATATACTATTTGGGGAAGGTAATAAAAGCTATTGTGGTTATTTTGATTTTTTTTTTAAATTAAGGTTCATTAATGGTGGAAAACTTTGATGTTGAAGAAGACAACTATAGCTAATTTTTGGAGAGTTATAATAAAATAAAAGCATTTGTTGTTATATATTCATATATTTTGGGAAATAACCAATATATAATTGGTATTATAACTATGAACATTTGACATAAGTTGATGTAGTTGGGAGTAAACATTGGATAGTAACAATATATTTGGGATTATAACATAATATATTTGTCGTTATAGTATAATATATTTGGGGTTATAACATAGTATATTCGGGGTTACAATAACATAGCATAGTATATTCGAGGTTATAATAACTTACATTTAGGATCATAACATAATATAATTGGTATTATAATTGTGAACATTTGACATAATTTGACGTAGTTGAAAATATAACATTGTGTAGTGTGGGTTATATCATCTTTAGTTGGTTTTATAACATAATGTAGTTGGGAGTATAACGTTGTTTAATTGGTGTTATAACATAGTTTAATTGGGATTACAACATGATTTATTAGGGGTTGTAACATAGTTTAATTGTGATTATAACATTGTTCATTTGGGGTTATAACATTATTTAGTTGGGATTATAACATTATTTATAAATCCAATATATTATAAACTACACACAATTATAAAGACAAATACAATCTTTTATAAACCTATATATATAATATTATAAATCCATATACACACTATTATAATTTCCAACATAATCCTAAATATGAATACATAATAATACGACAAAATATCATTATTATAAACCCAAATATACAATATTATAAATCCAAATACATAATATTATAATTCCAACTATTATAAGCTCTTTGTTTGGATACTTAATCGACCACCTTTGACTCTTAAGGGTTGTCATTTAATCCTTAAAAGGAACCTTTGTGATCTTCTTTGTAAATACAGAAGCCAAGACAACACCATCACTGTTTCCACCATTGTTGTCATCTTCAAAATCAAGAACAAACTTTAAACCCTAAAAACAAGAACAAGTAAAATAAAAAAACAAACAAATTTAAAATTTAAAAGTATTAAATTACAAACTTTAATTAGGTTATAACACCAACTTACTTTCCACCATTGTTGTCTTCTTCAACTCAAACTGGAATACTAAAAATTGTCGATAATCAGTGGAAAAGAGACAAAAACATTTTAAAAAAACAATAAAAAACGAAAAATAAAAGCAACACAAATGCATAAAAATGACCGAAAAATCCAACTTTGTAACGGTTATGTAAAATCCTTTCAAATTTCCACCATTTTAACTATTTTTCATCATTTCTTTCGACTTCTCCATTTGATTAGCATAAAAAACATACAAAAAGGGCCGAAAATTAAAATAAAAACCCACTCTTTTCATGCAAAAATGGAGAGAAAAATCACATCAAAATTGAAAAAACCATACCTTGTAGCAAAATTGAGATAGTAGGTGATGACCTTGAAGAACAAGCAATGAGGTTGAGGGGTGAAGAGTTTGAGATGAAAAACCATACCTTGTAGCAAGTTGTGATGTCAGAGAGAGAGAAGGAAATGAAGTGATGATGATGATTTGAGAGGAAGGAGAAGTTAAAGTGTTTGAGATGACTCTTCAAAACCCCCATGTTTTTCAAACAAAGCAATTAGTTTGTTTTTCAATTTTTTTAAAGTAAAATATAATTCGGCAGGTGGGCCGGCCTAATATGTAGTCGTCTATAGTAAAGACGGTCTACACTGAGAATTTGTGTTTGTATTATCATCATTTTCTAATTAATTTTTATAAATTAACAAGTTAACATATACTTGCATTGAAGAAACACATACACTAGTATAGTACAATAATAACAATAATAATAATAATAATAATAATAATAATAATAATAATATCTTCACTAGGGTAGCCTTTGCTATAGCTAGAGGAGTGGGGGCCCAGATTGTATCTCGACTTCCCACTAATATATTCTAGGTTGTATAACTTTGTCTGTTTTTTATAATAATAATAATAATAATAATAATAATAATAAGTGTAATCATAATACATAATAGATATACTTAATTAGAATGCTAATGATGTTATCATGCATAGTGATATCTAGTTGAATAGTAGTATGATTGGATATTACCTCTTACATTGGATGCTAGAATTCTATCTTAGAAAGGAATACATAAATTAGTAAACATGTTTTTGATGACCATTAAAAGTAATACTTCCTCTGTTCCGAAATACTCGCTACATTTCGATTTTGTGCACTATTCATCGTTCAAGCTTATTTTACATATTGCGACTAATGTGTAAGTAAAAATATAGTCAAGTGGGATCTTGTTTGAATCGTCTAATCGCATACTTTCATAATATTAAAATTTTTATAATTTTTCGATAAGTGTAGTTTAAGATATTAATGATCAAAATTGTGCATTGGATTGCGTAAAAAAGTGAAATGTAGCAAGTATTATGGAACGGAGGAAGTAGAAGTTAAAGAATCTAAAATCATACCATATATGATGACTTTTCTGTTGTGAATTTATATTTTAAAATTAGATTGCATGAGTTACTTTCAATATATACTACTTTAACGTTATTAGCCTTCTTTTGTAAACTCCAAATTTATATTGCATTGCATTAGGGAACGTGAAGTCACTGGTTAAAAAAATTACCTAACATTGATTAGCCTTACATCAATTTATGAGTTATATTCTCTTATAAAGCTAAAAACATTATATTAATATGAATATGAATTTGTAGAGTCTTTGTCAATGTCAAGTATTCTATTACAATTAAAACCACTTTAAATAAAGCTCTTCATTGATAATTTGGATTGCATTAGAGAAGATGAAGGGATGAGTTTCAAAGCAACTATCTAACACTATTAGAGAGACACTTGACAAAGTGCTTTCAAAATACATAATAATGACACTTGGCATAACCTGTTTTTCAATTAGTAGATGTATATGATGATGATATGATGATAAGAGCCTATTCAGCTAAAACTATGTATTTCATGTAATCCAATTTCTAAATCAAATAGCTAATAAAAACAAAGTTCAATATAATTGAAAATAGCAACAAAAATCATAGGATTAGGTTGTATCTATGTTAACAAGAACTTACTCCAATGCCCAAGATAAATTCTTCACATTTGAGAATGGAATCATGTGTGCTTTTAAGTATAGTCAGAGTACGCGTTTTAAGTATGTGTAAGTTGTCTAATCATATAAAATTTATAGTTTAGGAGTCTTAAATATTAATTGATATTAGTTGACTTTGGTTTTGCTTTAAGCCCTCCCAGTAAACACAAAATGAACAGGATTTTCAGATTTATCGTGTATATTTCTCAGGCATTGAATATAAGAACAATGTTCTAGAAGCTGACATGTTTCATGTTATGGCTTATGGTGGATGGAGAATTAAAGCATAAGGGTTCCACAAAAGTTATAGGTATTGCTTTTACATACCATTATGTTTGCTATCTAGTCTATTTGACAAATACTTCTAAACTATTGGTTAGAGCTGCTAGTTGGTTTGACTAGTTGAAAATATCAGTTCATATATCAATTGTATAAGCTAACTAAGGTTAGGCCTCAGGGTTGATGCCAAGTCTGTTTGATCAGCTACGTTATTCTCCCTTTGTTTTTATTTGTTCTTCTTATTTACTTTTTGCACAGTTTTCAATGCAAATTTCAAACCTCAGTATCTCTAAATACATATAATAAAAATTATGAAAAATACATAATAAAAAGATATATATTAAGACGAATCTAATGAGAACTCACATGAATATATTATATCTTCGAAATAAGTGTCAAAAACATTAATTAAATTTCTCTCTTCTTAAAGTGAAATATTTCAAATGGAAAGAACATTAGAGAACGGAGGGAGTGACTTGTAATCTTGAACATGAAAATTGTCGGCTGAAACCTTCTTGATCTTGTTAATATAATGCAGGCAACCCAAGACTTGGACCTGTAAAACCAGAACTGAAAATAATACCAGGTATAACAGGTTTGGTAGATGTTCATTTTCAACTGGTTAGAAGAAATGAAAGATACATTTCGACGTTGTAGTGTTAAGAGTATATAATACTCCCTCCGATTCTATTTAGTTGTCACATTTTCTTATTTGGCAAATTTATATCAATTGTCACATTTTTTTTTTGTCAATCTTTTTTTACCTAAATACCCTATGTTTACACAAGTAATGTCCAAAATAGCCCCACTTTTACTACTTACAATACCCACCCCCACCACCACCTTTACAATTAATATAATCATAAAATACCCCAACTATTCACTATTTAATGGACCTTACACCACCCTTAATAACCGTGCCCAAGCAAATGGGACATCTAAATAGAATTGGAGGGGGTATATTGAGATCTCAATCATAGCTTAAGATTTTCGTTGTGTTGATTCTTATTAGGGTTTCAAAGCTGACGGTTTACAATCAACGGGAAACAAAACAAAATGGTCTTCCAAAAAAAATAGATTCACATGTGAGAAGAAGCGTTGAAAATAATCTACATAATATGGTATCAAAAATCAACAAAAAAAGTCAACTTGACCAGAGGTATGGAATCACGAGTCCATGTTGCATCCACACTTCTAGGTAAATAATTCTATGTGAAGGAGTGTGTTAGAGTATATAATATATCTTAAAATCTCAACCATTAGGTTATAACTTAGTTGTTCTAACACCTAAATGGGTCATTGCCAAGGTGATTGTTCCATCTGTGCACTCCATAGCAGTAACTTAAACATAAATACATTACTCCTAGGAGATGAATCCTAATACATGCAATTTCTGTTACTATGACTTGCCAACATTCAAATGAAAACCGAAGAAAACCTAGAACATACTTAAGCCTTGTCCTATCGACTCGACTAAAGAGACAGTCAGCATCTAGACTGTCAAAGACTTCATCGGACCGTTCAATTATACTTGCTACTGATAGCGACATTTTCTCAACTATGTTATAATCGGGTGCAAGTATTTCGAAACGGAAAAAATATCAACATGATCAAATCTTCCATTTTCGACTTTCCTCGAAGTGAAGCTCTTACAGATTGACACTAGAATATATATTTAGTCTTAAATCTCTAGACTTCACTGGTACATATAACTCACGAACTTATTAAAGCAAAATTGAACATATTAGTCATGAATTATAAAAAAAAACACTTAATTGAAAATATAATGATACAACTTATTTGAATTATGTGAAAACCAATTAAAATGGTAAAAACTGAAACATGTGTACATAAAAGTTTAAATGATGTAAATATTCCAGTGACAATTTTATAAATAATCAGACATTAGCTAAAAGGTGTACATACATGCTTAAAAGGTGTACATATTCAAATGACTTTTTTAAATAATACTCCCTCGAATTCACAATAAATGTTCCATTTAGTTTTTTTGCACTATTCATCGATCACTCTTAATTTGTATTTTATTTTTAATCTAGACATCAAAATATAGTCAAGTGAGATTTTGTTTGATTCGTCTCAATGTAAATCTTATTAGTATCAAATTTTATAATTTTTAATTATGCACAATTAGATATATTTAGGATTGAATTAGTGCATTGAATAGCGTGCCAAAATGTAATGGGATAATTGTTGTGAATTGAAGGTTGTATAAATTTTTGGAAAATTTACTTTTAAAAATCCGACCTTTTGCTGGTTCTTTTTTAAAAATCCCACATTTTGATTATTTTTTAAAAATTCGACCTTTTGCCTCCGTTTTCTTTTATAGAACATTTTTACCGGTAACCGGATAAATTTGAAATTTCATCAATTTATAAAGGAGAACAAACAATAGGTCGGATTTTTAAAAGAGAACAAGCAAAAGGTGATATTTTTAAAAGAGAATAAGCAAAAGGTCGGATTTTTAAAAGTAAATTTTCCTATTCTCTTTTTTTAAAAATTCGAAATTAACCGGTTGTTCAATTAAGTTAAGGAGATATGTACTATAAAAGAAAACGGAGGCAATAGGTTGGATTTTTAAAAAATAATTGAAAGATGGAATTTTTAAAAGAGAACAAGCAAAAGATCGAATTTTTAAAATTAAATTTTCCTAAATTTTTTGCTTCACAAAAATATATATACCTTATAAGATATTATGTACACTTTTACCACAACATATAGTATTTCAAATTAGTTTTCAGTTTCGGTTTTCACCTGATCCTGCTCCATGATACATAAATAACGTAATTAGCTATCCAAGGAAACTAATTGCTATCTATGGAAACTAAATAGTACAGCAATATATATATACAATAGAATATTCTAACATGAACCTTCACTGGAAAATCCAACAAGCCACGATAGTTTTCCAATAAAAATTACATAAACATTAAGCATTAAAAGTTTATTTGTTTATAGGATATAATTACCAAAGTGTAGAGTAATAGAGCTACTAATTCAAAAGATAAACAAAACACAATCTTATTCTTACCTCCATTTCTAAAGCAAAATGTTGATACTATGATTAAAAAGCATTTTTTAAAAAGTCAAAAAAAATTATCTCATTACTCATGGTTTTTATTTAAAATTATGCAAAATACTAACCTGAGAAACTTAATACCATATATTATACCGTCTGTCTTGTATGATACCTCTCACACGAGACAGACCTCAAAACAAGAATTATATTGATAAAGATTTTTATTAGTGGGCTATTTAACCGAATTTATAAAGGAGGTTATCATTTTTTTATAATATAATAATATATAATACTTCTATAATATTGCTCCATAAAATTGATTTCTATGGAGTGCAAATAGAGAAAAAGGCTGTTTTCATGGAACCTTTATGCCCTTTTTGGTTTTGAAAAACTTAATTTCTTTTATCATGGTCTAAATCTTTAATAGTAAAGATTCTTTTAGATGAGAAAATGCAAGGGGTGGAAGAAGTGAGCAAACCATTTGGCTCCAATGCAGATGGGAAAGGGAACGGGAACGAGAACAAGAACAGGAACAAGAACGACAAGTATCATTGAAAGATTTGTATCGTCTGAACAAGAGGGCGAGCATAGCTTTAGATTCCGGTTGATCCCATTCTAACTCCTTCCACCATACCTTCAAAAGTCACCATTATTCGAGCATGAGAACGAAAGGCCCTTCAGTTGCGGACAATCCACACATGTATAGGATACAAGTGAAGGACAAACTACTCGGTACTTAATGCTATTCATTTGAGGCAGTAGAGTGAGCGTTAGCCATCTAAGCCGAGGCAGACGAATCATGTTACAACCCTCTTCCTGTGCTATTAGCTCCTTCAATTCTCTACAATCTTCAACTTTCAATGATTCCAGAAGCTTCAGGTTTTCCATCCAACTTGGTGCAAACACTATCTCAACATCAGCGCACCTTCTAATCGTGCATTTTTCTAAGCTCGAAAAAGCTTCAGCTTGCTCATTCTGCTCTCCATCACAACGCTCCCCACTGGCACATTTCTCGCAGTCGTTTTTATTATGATATACAGCAGGGCGTATGACATCAGATAAGGTGTGGAAGCCTGTGCAATCATCAACATACAGCTCCTGAATGTTGTTCGGAAGCTTGATGTTGTCTACTGCACAATGGTGTAGTGATACTCTTCGGCTGTATGGTTCCTTGGATCCTAGATCAATCCCAACTTGTAGATGGTAGTTATCTAATATGCACCAGTGCTGAGACCTTACATAATTGTTGAAGTCACAAAGACTAAAAAATTTAGCCTCGAGAATTTCTAATGATACCATCTTTTGCAGCTCGTTAACAGCGCCACCAACGACATGGCAGGCTAATCTTTTGAGTCTGAACAGAGCAAGAAACACTTCACTGGGGATTTTTGTATCTTTGGGGATCGAGGACAGGTTGAGCTCTTTGAGTCTTTTCAGCTTTTCAAGAGAGCAAGGAACCTGTCCGATTGCAGTCTGAGAGAGGTCTAGAAACTGCAATTTCAGAAGCTTTGCTAAATGTGGCACTTGCTTCAAGTTCTGACAATAACTAAGATCTAAGAGTCGAAGCTCGACTAATGCATCGATTGAATTGGGAAGCCTTGTGATGCCAGTATCGGATAGATTCAGTACCCGAAGAGAGTGCATATGCAGGAAAAACGAATCTGGAATCGCCTTGAAGGAATTCGATTGCAAAAGCAAGGTTGAGAGATTGATACACTTGAAGGGAGTACTCGATGGGATCAGCGAAATCGAAGAGTTTATCATAGACACAACATGAGATTTTTCGCTAAACTCAACTTTCGAAGGAGAACCAGAATTTACCATGTAATTATCAGTAACAACAGAAAGAGCCATTTGCCGAACAAGCTCATGCATTTTAACACTCGTTTCATCTTGACATGTTTCCATCAAACAAGAATTGAGAAGCTTGTTCAATATGGTATGCCCCATGTCATACTGTGCTTGCAGCGATTCCACATCGTCTATGAGACCCGCTGCAACCCAGAGACGGATCAGCTTTTCTCTATTGATAGCATAATCTTTGGGGAATATTGCAGAATACAAGAAACAATTCTGGAGTTTAGAGTTATTCAAACTGTTATAGGACAACTTCAACCTACTAATTACATCTTCCAAGTATGTCGATCCCTTCAAAAATGGATTTGTACTTTCAAATATTTCTCTCCAAGTAGAAGCATTATCATCAACCATCTTCCTTAAGCTTTTAACCAACACAGTGATAGCAAGAGGGAGACCTCCACACTTATCATACAAACACTTTCTAATATGTGGATGTACTTTGGAATCCAATAAACCATACCCTAAACTATCACTAAACAGCTGTAAACTCTCATCCTCCGAAAGAGGCTCAACTTTAAGGACTTTGTCGCATTTAAGCGCATGACAAACCTCCAAAGACCGAGAAATCAAAACCAATTTACATTTCTTTGGGATTCCAACTTCTTCTCTACGAAAATCACTCCACAAATCATCAAGCAAAAGTACACACTTCTGATTACTAGACAAAAACTTATTTATCATACCCGCTCTTCGGGTCTCATCCTTATCCCCACAAAGATCAATCTTAAAAGCATCAGCAATTTTTTGCTGCAATTGGTAAGTAGAGAAATTCATCCCTACTGAGACTAAACAAACAGAATGAATCCCAAAAGATTTATCATACTCCGAAATCTGAGTTTCAAGCTGCTTTGCAAGAGTTGTTTTCCCTACTCCACCCATTCCATATATACAAATGGTGGTTATATCATCATCTAATACCCATTCCTTTAATTTTTTAACTTGATCCTGCTTAGAACACAAAGACTCCTTCGATTTCTTACGTTTCTTTACAGGTTGTAATGATTGAACATCGCTCAATTCAGATCGATTATCATCAAGTATCTCAACCTTTTCATTAATTCTTTTTCCAGCACACTGTACTCTCTGTACATCATGAAAACGTAAATCTGCAAACCATTTCTTAAATCCACCACGAAAAATCCAATCCATCTTCAACAGATCTCACATCTAGGAAAACAAAATTGTAACTGTTTATTCATCATCATAGCAACAATTATAATCGTTTTTAAAAACTAAAACATACTTTTATAGGATCATAAGTCAATATCATTATAGTTCAGTACACAAATGTTATGAAATCAAGTAGATGATCTGAAAATTAGGTATATATTATAACAATTGCAAGAAGATTGACTGAAACACTCCGATCCTATTGAATAAAACAACATAAGAGTTGAACCGACAAAGACAAGATCTACAATGGACAAAAATGGTGGAGATTGAAAAGTTAGTGTGAACACAAAAGAAATGGCTTACCAGCTGTAGTACAACGGCGTGACAATTCCAGCAAGAAATAAAGAAATGAGTACTAATTTAATGTTACAGGTGATGGAAAAAACCTCTTATCTACTCCTTCTATAAACATATTGCCTATACGTCACAAACTGACGTCAATTGAATTAAATTAAAATAAGAAATTGTAAAAAATAAATTCATTTTTGTTCAATTCGCTCAAAATAAATTTGAATATTGTTATTTTTAGATAAGTCAGTCTATTTAGTATAATGACTGAAAATAAACTTATTTATTGTTTATTCATAATCCTTGATTTACAAATAAGTTTTGAATGTTGTTAAAAATAATATGTCGGTTTATTTTTTAACAAATATACCTAATAGGTGGATTTATTTGAGAGCATAAAAATGATTTAGGATAAATTATAAAGACAACAGTGAATACTTAATAAGGGTAGAAACGTCAAAATTGTGAATTAAACAGAAATTGACAAGAATTAAGCGAAAAATGCTACGATAGTTAGATAAGGCATAAACTAGATGCTACCATGTGGAAATTTTTTTTACAATAATGCTACCAATAGCGTTTCATGATAGTTCGATGCTACCATATAAAATTCCCTAAAGCATAGGAAGGTTTTTTATAATTAGCAATTTACCTTAGAGTTGCTGTCGTCCTTCCCTTTCCAGACCCTGCTCATGGTTTTTCTATGGGTTCCGGGTCTGATGATGATATAATATATTTCTTACACTATTTATTAATTATTTTTTATAGGTGATAATAAACTTTGATAATGAAAATTTAAAACTAGTGTAATTTTAGTTGAAAAAACTATTAACTACCTTGATGGTCATGCTTGTCGAACTTCAATCATCTCATTTTCTTTATAAAATTCATTCCAATGTATTACCATCGGGAGAGATGATATTAGGTGTTAATGAAAATTTATAAACAAAAAAACTTTTTTGTGATCAACATTTCATTACTACGGAAATGATACGAAACTTTTGATTAAATTTTACGGTATATTCATTTTCTACTATTATTTAATACTTTTAAGTTTTAAGTTTTAACTAATATACATTTAAAAGAAAATGGAGAAAGTATATATTGAAATGGAGCGTGGGTAGTATTTTTCAACAACTAACTTCCTAACTTAAAGAAAATACTTTATCCATCCCTATGAGATAGTAGCAAAGAGAAAAATGATGAGAATTAAGAATAGATGAAGAGAGAGAATGAATTGTGTAGATAAAATTAAAAGAAAGTTAAATGTATGAATGAGATTAAAAGAAAGTGGTGGACCATAGTCTAAAAATAAAAATGCTGCAATTTAAGTGGGACGGTATCAAGCGGGTCAATTTATTGGTTCTCTCGAGTACTTCAGCATAACAAGGAAAGTCGCTTTTAGCATTAAGCACGACGGACATGTCAATGTGACATAATGACATTCATATCATAAATCCCGTCTTATTCGGGCAGCATATTAGTCTCATTCATCTTTTTGAGGAGTATTTATTGTATAATATTTTCATCTTTTATATTTTTAATTACGTTAAATAAAAAATTCTGAAAAATTAGTACTAATAATTTTTTTATTGAAACAAATTAAATAAGGTTGCACTTAATTATATTTTTTATAAAGTAAGAAAAGATACAAATTAAAAAAAATAAAATTGATTAGTAAATAGTGATAAAAAAATATAGTATGAGACTAATACGCATGATTAGGGTTGAACAAAGTTTGGTCTAAACCGTAAATTAAACTGGATCAAATTGGAATTTTAGTATTTGGTCTGGTCTACGGTTGGTCTGGTCTATTTTTTTCAAATTAAATTACGGTTTACGGTCTGGTTTCGTTTTTTTATTTTTCAGACTAGACCGGACCGCAAACCGTACTATGGTCAAAAATCATAATTTTGTATATAAAAAATAAGTTGTTACCTAGATATTTTAAGATGTAGTTATTTTTATATAGCAATATATACTTGAATGATGTTGATGTTATCAACTAATTACAAATTATTATATTTATTAATTGTAGGTTTGAAATATTTGCATAAACACAAGTATTAATTTGGATAAAAATATAAAGATAAAAAATCGTAGACCTGATTGTTGTATAACGGTTTGGTCGGTCTGGTCTAATGATTTAAACAGTCTGATCCGGTCTAAAAAATTTTCAGACAGAATTTCTTGTTTGGTCCGATTTTTGTGGCACTATGCCATAGGTCCATCATTTTAATAATTTTAGTTTTTTCTTTTAATTAATTTATTAATTTTATTTTTTTTGATTATTTATAGAAGTATATAATTGTGATTGATTGAGATTTTCGAAGGATAGAGAGGGTATTTAACATTTAAATCAAACACTCACGATCAGGATTCAGGACAGCTTTTCTTTCGTGGAAGTTTCTAAGAAATTTCACGAGTGGAACATGACAACCCCCTTTGTTTTATTTTATTATTTGTCAAAAAGAGACAATTCTTTTAGTTGGTTTTGTACTCCATAATTTTAGTGTATCATTATAGACTTATAGTTACTCTGGTCCAATTTGCTTGCAATATTTGATTTTTTTTATGCAGTTTAATGTATTAATTTAATGTTTAATATTTTTAATTATTTATAATAAAAAATTATAAAAATTTAATATAATTGTTGTGTGGCAGCAGAAGCAACGTCGATGAACAATAACGAAACAATAAGGAAATTTGAACAAACAATAAGAAATCACACCAAGAAATTTAACGTGGTTCACTATCGATGTGATAGCTACGTCCACCGGCACCGAGAATAAACTTTCACTATAAGTTGGGAGATTAATAGATGAACACGAGACACCACAACAATGGCTCTCCAAACCTTTCTCTCTTGGTTTCTCACTTTGTGTTTTTCATAGCATGCCCTAATTCTAGTTACATGGGAGCTTTCTATAGTATATCTCATATAAGAAGAAGTTAGGCTAAGAATTATAAAGATAATCGGCCCAAAATAAGAAGTAACCGCTCTTTAATTATCATGGCATTATGCGAGAATTAATAGCCCACAAAAATCGCAAAGAAAAAAACGCCAGAATTGCTACCTGTAAGTTTGTAACTGCCACCCAGTCGGCTTTCGTAAGCAACCCCTAGCCATCTGGCTGTACCCTCTGGAGAAGTGCATCACCTGGGCAGCTTACACCGCCGAGTCGGCTATGCTCCAAGTCTCCTAGCAGTCGAGTCGGCTCTATCCTCTGGAAACTCATTCAAAACAGCAATGAACAACCAACTCGTCTCTCATCTTGGCCCACCAAAAGCCGACTACGCTTCTAGCTACTAAGACACCCATTCATCTTCAACCGGTCTTAGACTCGGGTCGAGTCACAAAACCCAACAATCTCCACCTTGACGAGAACCCGTAGTTAAACACAACCTCATCAAACCATAGTGAAACAAATATCAATTCTCAATCCGAAACCGATGCAAAGCTCAAACACAAGCCATACATCCCAACAAGTCTCCAACCATGACCCATCACATACTAGTTTCCAAGTATAACCACTGATAATGCTCCACCTGCATCACGAGTCCACGAGGCAAGTTCCACCTTGAGGTTGTGCACACCTCTACCTTTGAGCTCCCTCAACACCGCCCTTAAGGGCCTAAGCCAATAAATCAAGCATGGTATAGAATCTACTAGGACTGTTATACCATCCTACCTTCTTTACCTCTAGCTTCATGAAATCTGACCAAACCGTGCTTCTTCCGAACATCAAGTACTTGATCACCAAACACACAATTGTAGACTCATAGTACATAAAAGCTAACCAAGGTTGATCACAAAGAACCATCACCAAGATCAAGACACTATCAAACTCAGCGAACACAACCCAAGCTTCAACCGATGTAACTAAGCACCTAACATCATCCCCGTACATAAGAAACACAATAGTTGATCCAAGCAAACCGTAGAGAGAAAAAATCTCTACCTGCCAGTGCCGCCACCCAGGTTGAGTCAAAAACATGCAAATGGCACTTCTAGCATGCGCAAAACAAGTACACGTCACAACATACTTCAAATACCGAACCATAACTCTAGACATGTAGACCGACTTAGCCTCAAAATGAAGTGATATAATTGAGCTAAGTAACTACCAGCCTATACAAAAATTCTCACACTCTGCTCATACGTAAAGTCATTGCAAACCACTGCGCCCACTCACTATACTGTACAATGCGCTCATAAGTTGGAGGTTCAAGTGACTCCACAAAAACAACTACTAACCTTGCCAATTCCACAAGGTTCAATGCATAACCCACCACACATATAGCAACCATAACCCACCACACATATAGCAACCAAATCAACACTCCCTACTGCCCACCTATCAGACTTCTCGATAACACATATAGACTTTTCTTGAAACCCTTTAGATCGGCGGAATGTTCCACGTACTGTCTCCTTTAAACTATCCACAGAGATAAAGATAGCACCAGAAATCACAGCTAGAGAGATATCTAGGGCAACATCAACACCATCAATTTGAGGTTGAACAGAAATTGATGAGGGGTTAACCTCATACTACACCTCAAACTCGGTATCACTATCACCATAACCAGCAGCTGCAAAATACATAATAGCACACCAAAACCCTAACAAGACTCCAAAAATGAGATAGCACGATACCCTACTGAGCCACACCACACACATGTTGGTCACCTCTAATCCCGTGTGTAAACCCCGATCGAACAAAGTAATCTAGTATTTTCTCAACAACTAAATACTAGAGAGCATGCATAAGACTCTCCCTGACAAGGTCCTATTCGCTATTCATGTAACACCGTTCTGCAAGGGTGTTATCCCAAATGTATAATGCCACAAAATACCTAAAACAAAGAACATAACAAATCCACAAAACAAACTGTCCAAATGTAGTCAATTAACTATCTTACCATACAAGTGATCATGAGCTTCAATGCTAAGCTCACACCCATGTTTAAACCCAAACTCCCAATGCTTGTCTTCCTCAAGTTAGGCATCCTTGACACATGTAAGAATATTTCTAATGGACAATTCTAGCCCTCTACTCTCATCCATATGACCATGCCTTTCATAGATCGCCATCTCCCGATGACTAATAGAAACACTAACAACAGAACTAAGCAGCGTAACACCTTGAAAGACATATAGGGATTTCACCTTGACACCCCTAAGTATCAAATCCCCCTAGTTGCCAACTCGGCTGTACCCTCTGGAGAAGGGCATCACTTGGGCAGCATCCACCGCCGAGTCGGTTGTGCTCCAAGTCTCCCTGCAGCCGAGTCGGCTCTATCCGCTGGAAAACTCATTCAAAACAGCAATGAACAGTCGCCTCGTCTCTCATCTTGGCCCACCAAAAGCCGACTAGGCTTCTAGCTACTAAGACACCCATTCATCTTTAACCGGTCTTAAATTCGGGTCAAGTCACAAAACCTAACAATAATTTTTGCATTGAGACGAATCAAACAAGATCTCACTTTACTATATTTTAACTTATAGATTAAAAACTAAATTGCAACTAATTCGTTGATCCGTATAAAATGAAAAATGATAATGAAAACTAAATGTCAAAAAACTTTTTAACACGTTTAATTGTATTAATTAATTAATTTTCTTCATAAAATTCATTCTAATGCTTTAATATTTTGAGGAAAATTCTATATGGTCGCAAAAGGTGAGTGATAGTGTTTTTGTAAGATTTTTCTACACGATAGCATCTAGTTTATGCACTATATAAATGTTTTAGTATTTTTCGTTAAATTCTTGGCAATTTTCGTTTAATTTACCATTTTAACGTTTCTAACCTTGTTAAGTGTTGGTTGTTGTCTTTACAATTTGCCCTAAACCATTTTTATGCTCTCCAATGTTTAATTTACCATTTTGACTTTTAATTCACCGTTTAGTTCATCAACGCTTTCAAATGTTGTAACTATTTTGTTTTCATTCAAATTGTTGGGATTTTTGACAAAATATACCTTAAGCACTATTACATAAGCCATAATGTTCACTTAATGTACTTAACTAGGATTATAAAGTTCAAAAGACACATTTCAAGCACTAATACATATGTACTTAATTAAGGTAAATTATAAAGACAACAATTTGAATGAAAACAAAACTGTGTTACAACATTTAAGAGCATTGATGAATTAAACGGTGAATTTAAACGTCGAAACGATGAATTAAACATTTAAGAGCATAAAAGTGGTTTAGGGCAAATTATAAAGACAACAACCAACACCTAATGAGGGTAGAAACGCGATAATGGTAAATTAAATAGAAATTACCAAGAATTCAATGGAAAATGCTACGGGCCTATGACAGTTAGACATTAAATAAACCGAATGTTACCATATAGAAAAATCTTACAAAAATGCTATCACTCTCGTTTCATGAAAGTTTGATGCTACCATGTGAAATTTTCTATATTAAAAATATGTTATTAAGGGCTAATGAAAAAATATAGAAAAAGTTACTTTTTTTTAATGATAAAATTTTATTACTATAATACAAATTATTCTCATTGTCACTGTGAATGCCAACAATTAAATGTGCTCTTATCTAAGTATTTAACGGTGATTTAACGGTGATTTGTAATATTAGCATATCACCTTTAAGTAGAAATTTTTAATAGGATGATGCTTTGAGATTTTAACTTTTTTTATTTACGTTATTAGTATTTATTTTTCTTTTTTAGTTATCTATAAATCACGATGATAATTAATAAGAAATTTTCTGTATAATTAAATTATGTGTATCGAATGTAGAGCTAGAGAGTGTACGTTTTGGAAAACAGAAGGTCTCCTGAGAGACCGTCTATGGCATAGACGGCACTCTCAGCAGCCCAGTCCAATGAGTTACTAAAGTGCAAAATATAGAATATAGGATATTAAAAGACTTGAGAGTAGACTTGAGACTTGAGACTTGAAAGATGATTAAAAAGCAGTGCATAATAATATATTATGCGGTTGATAATAAAATAATACGCATAATAATATATATTCATAAGTTTATACTCTCTTTTAAATCAAAAGAGTAGGAGGTGTTTATTTGTGTCATTGGACAAATTTTTCGGATTGATTCAAAATCGAATTTTATGTTTACATCGAATTTTTACATTATCCTCATTAAAGTATGTTATCTTTTGACTAACTTAAAATATCCAATACACTTAAATAATACTCATTTAATAAATAAAATTGATAAGATTTTATAAATAATTGAAAAAATAAAATAAAATATATAGATTTCTACTATTTTAAATGATGTGACCTAAAAAGTATAACACCAACATGGATAACATTATAGTCATAGTTAGAAAGTAATTAAGTCAAAGATATTAATTAGTGATGATGTCATCATTGAGTTTTGGAGGGAAATTTTTTGTTGAGGTTGTGACACATAAGCAACATTAATTAGTGATAATGTCAGCGTGTTTTGTTTTAGTAATAGTTATAGATTAATTTTAAAGTCAAATTAAGTCAAATTTAATTCTAAGATCGGATAAATATCGAATCTATTTAAAATACTGCACCTAATTAGCTTTGAATAATCAAACCGAATATTTAGTCCTGAAAATCCAAAACTGTAACTGTTACCATATTGGAAAAGTAATTTGTTCAAAACTTTCTTTTTTTTTTTATTTTTTTAATATAACAGATATATATAATATATGTTCAAAACTAGGGATGACAATGGGTCGGACTCGGCTCGGATTATACATACTCCGACTTTGCTCCGGATAATAGTCGGACTTTTGTTTTCAGTCCACCTCCACTCGGAGTCGGATTATGTATACTTCAAGTTTGCCCCGACTCGGACTCTCGGATCTCCAACGGAGTCGGATGTAGAGTCGAATTATTATCAAGTTGTGATATTGTAGTAATGATTTTAAAGCATATAAAATTAAAAATATATTTTTCAAATTCAATTTAACAAAAAAATATGTACTTATAATTTGAATTCAATTTTAACAAGAGAAATAATCCTACTACTACTTAAATTTAACAAAATTTTCTCGTATCTTAATTTGGCGTATTTAATTTCTCTTAATTTCATTTGTCTTATCTTGATTCATTAATCTAAATAAAAATACCAAGTAGTTTTTCAAAATCGGAAATTACAATTAGTATGAAAGAGAGCTTGAATTAGTCACATTTAGAGTTTTTAAGGAAACAAAATATTAATGTAAAAGTCAAATTCAAAGTCGGATGTCCTTCAGGGTCGGAGTCAGGTCGAAGTCTCGGATTTTTTATAAGGTCCAACTCCGGTCTGTCTCTAACTCGAACTCAGATCGTAAAGTCGGATGACTTTTTTCCTCGGACTCGAATCAGATTATTTTCCACGGATCAAGTCGGATTCGGACTGAATTACCATCCCTATTCAAAACATATAACAGATACATATATATATTCAAAACTTTCTCATGCAATCAAAGTCATTTATTTGGATCGACACTTAAATATAAAAATAAGCACAAAAAAAAGTAGCTGCCACAAATTTAGGGAAAAAAAAAAAAAAAATATCCCCTCCTTCCAATTGAATTTGAAGCATTTTTCATTTTAATCTGTCCCATTTAATTTGTATCTTTTCTATTTTTGGGCAATTACCCATCACTTTCTTTTAATCTCAATCAAAGTTGTTAAAATCGTGATTCTACTTAGAATCGTTTAGAGAGGTAGAATCGAATCGTAGAATCGTACGATTCTACAAACAAACTTAAAAATATTTAAAAAATCTAGTTTCTTATCATTATTATCCAATTCAAAAGTTTAAATCAATGAATTAAAGTTTCTTTGACTTTATGTTTAAGAATATAACGAAAACTTCTTAATAATTAGTTTAAATCTTCATACCGATAAAGAAATTTGCTTTTTAAAAGTTTTCATGATGGAAAATTTGAAATTATGTGTATATGCGAAAGAGATTAGTAAAATATGGTACATAAGAAAATTAAAAATAATTCATACTATATTAGTAAAATCGAATCGTAAAATCGTAGAATCGTAGAATCGTAGAATCGTGTTATGATTCTACCTTTAAAAATTTTATTCCAAGTAGAATCGTTAGATTCTACAACTTTAAGATTCTACCTGCGATTCAAATCGCTTGCTTGTTTTCGGATCGTAAAATCGTAGAATCGTGGATTAGAATCGCGATTTTAACAACCATCTCAATCATACATTTTAACCCTCTTTTAATTTCATCCAAACAATTCATTATCTCTTTTCATTTATTACTACTTTCTTAAAACTCTTCATCTTTCTCTTTGATTCAATTTATTAGAACAGATGAATAAATTATATAACATCATACATCCTATTAATTTTACTGTATGATAGAAAAAAGGAAGTTTGATTGTGAGCATGACATCTGCCTTTTTTTCATTGGTTAGTAACTTAGTATTAATGGAATTTGTCTGATTTACATTTTTTACACTTACTATATTTACAAATTTATATTTTCGGAAAAATTCATATACATTAATAGATGCAATAAATCACAATTATTCTGATTACACAATTGTATATAAATGCATTGTTTAAAAAAAAATTGGAAATAATTACAATTTTGAATTTTAGGAAAAATGTGAAGAAGTATGGTTTGCAATCTAAAATTTCATTAAACTATTGACGTATTTAAAAATCCGTGCATTGCACGAGTTCCTATCCTAGTAAAATAATAATACCTCCTATTCAACCTAAATGTCCCATATTTTTTTGGCACTATTCATTCATCACTCTTAATTTGTATTTTACTCTTAATCTATAAGTTAAAACATAGTCATGTGGGATCTTGTTTGATTCGTCTCAATACAAGGATTATTAATATCAAATTTTTATAAGTTTAGTTTTGCATAATTTAATATATAAATGATAGGTCTGTCAAACAGACAAGGTTGGGTCGGGTTAAGGTTCGGGTCATATATATTCAAATCAGAAAACCCTTGACTCAAACCCAATCCATTTAGTTAATTGGGTCGAAAATCACAAGCTTGACCCCACCTGCAACAGATTAGGTTGACCTGATTTCGACACATTTTACCCATTTATAATTTTTTTTGTTTTCGTTTTAAGGTTTTTAATATTGATTAGATCTAACTTATTAGGTAACTTTATGTTTTTTTGTTGTTTATTTTGTATTACTTTATTTTGTATTACTATGAAAAATAAGAAAATATATTGATATTTTCTTATCTTTCATAATAAATACAAAATAAACAACAAAAAAACATAAAATTTAAATTAAAGCCTATAAAGTTAGATTTAATCAACGTTAAAAATAAGAATATATTAAATGAACGAAGTTTAGCTTATACTTATTGATTTAATTCGAAATTAACACATTTAATTAAATAGATTATACGGATTTTTTTTTCAGGTTTAAAATTTTGACCTAAATTCATACTTCATATCATATTATCATCATATCATGATCATGATATCTACTAAAGTAATAAGTTGATTTCACCATGTGTCACTATGCATGCTATTATATATTTTTCGGCCTAAACCTTTTTTTGTAATTATGGAAAAAAAAAATACTTTTGTATACTTCTTTTGTTTTATTAATGTTTTGGGTCCAAGACCCCAATATTAATTGGGCCTCATATTTAGTCAACGATAGTTCATGGGTTGGTCAAAGCCCAATTTCATGTTACGTATCAGTCCGTTTCATCAATTATCGATTCGTAAGTTAGATCCAGCCAGTTTCATTATCAGTACAAATCTAGCTACTATAAATACTCACAAATCATTCTAATGAAGTAAGTTTTTCTCCCATATTCTCTCTAAGTAATTCCATTGTCATATTTCATATTCAACCTCGTTCTGACTTAAGCATTGGAGGGCTTTCGCGGGTGTCACCCCCGGATTAGTAACCTTTGTTCATTTTGTAGGTTCATTCGTAGATCTTCAATCTCCTTCAACCACCTTCGACCACATTCGATATCATTCACACGTCAGAGAATTGGATTGGGGTACCCTATACTTCGACACGTAGACGATTCTCCTTGGACATACATTTAGCATTACCCTTCCCCCTCTCAATACAAATTGTAACTAAGTTTCACCCAAAACACTTATATTTTCTATAGTTTGACTTTTTTTGCAAGGTTAAATATTATAAAATGTCGAAAAAAATTCAAGGCTTACTTCATACGTCAAGAAGCATCGATGTCGCGACCAAGCTGTAAAAGACAATATTATCATGGCAGCACAAATGCTGCATTTTGCCCAGGATCCTCTCTATTAATTTTCTCTAGTACCCGTATTAAGATTTTGACATATATTTTAAAATAAAAAATAAAATTTAAAATTCTCCTTATTTTTCTTTATCTATCAATTCTAATCATTAGATTGAGTAATGGACTCTCCATTATATTTTAAGTAATAGAGAGGACCTTAACTTCTTACCATAGGGTTAGCAACTCGGAACCCAAAACTGCGTCCAAAACTTCAATCCCATCGCACCTCATAGCAACACAATCATAAAAGTCAAAACTCAGCTATACTTATAACTTTTTCAGTACGTTTGGTTAGTGGTAATGAGAATGATTTATAGTGCAAAATTTCATCAAAAGTTCCATATCATTGACGCGTTGATCACAAAAAGATTTTTTGTTTACATATTTTCATTATCACCTTATACCACATCTCCCAATGGTAATGCATTGAAATGAATTTTATGAAGAAAAATGAGAGGATTAAAGTTAGACAAGCATGACCATCAAGGTAACAAATAAATTTTTCAACCAAAACTACACTAATTTTTCATTTTCATTACCACTGTTTATTATCATCTACCAAATGGATAATTTAACGTATTATTAGGATTATACTTGTATCATGCACGATTAAAGTTCTCTTTTGTTTTTACCGATTGTTTGAGTTCATGACATATAGGACTTTTGACAAAATTTAGCAAAGTCCTCATATAGAACCTTTTACAACTTCTCAGATACGCCTGATAATTATCAATTAAAGAATAGCAATTATATATTAATTGTAATCATAATACATAAAGTGCTAATGGTGTTATAATAGTGAACTCGTATGTTCTTGGTAACCATAAAACTAGTAGTAGTTGAAAAATATTCAACCGTGCCCTATGAAGTTGTTACATGTGTGTTTTGTTTGTGCAATACTACCATAATATGAGTTTCTTTGATGACTCATTTGTTGTGAATTTATAAGATAAGATAAAATTGCATGACTTATTCCCAATGTATTTCTCTAATTTCACTATAACATAATTTGCTTTTAGTGGGATATAATTAGCGACATTTAATTTAAATATCGCTATTTCAAATTTCTTATAGTATATATAGAGGATTTAGGGAAAATTTGATTTTAAACATACGAACTTTGCCTCATTTGCTTATAAATGTTCGAACTTTCGATTATTTTTTAGAGGCATAAACTTTAGGGGTCATCCGCCAAAAAAGATATAGCCGGTTTTGGTAACCTGGAACAACATGTTACCATCTCTATCACCTTCTTCAAGCTCCCATCAATGGCTTCTCATGGGGATTTTGAATCAAAATCCGTAAAAACCTAAATCTGTAAAAACATAAATTAAGGTAAGCTTGAAGAACAACCCTCTTGAAACACTTCATCATCAGACTGAAGAAACAAAAACCCAATAAATCACAAATTAAATCAAAACCATAATTGATTAGCAATATTAATCAAAACCCTTAATTAGAAATTGAATCAAAACCCAATTGATTAGCAAATAAAAATCAAAACCTATAAATCAAAAGTCAGAAAAACTTCACAGAAAGAATAAAAAACTAACCATTTAGTAGGTTCAACTAAGGGCATCCATGAACAATCCCTGGAAATTCACCTGCATCATTACCAAACCTAGAAAAGGAACAAAAATTGAAGAAATCAATGACCAGTAGCGGAAAATAATCAACGAAAATTGAAGAAGAAAAATAAGCAACGAAACTGGGCAAAAATCTAAAGTTAAGTAGCCCAAAATTTGAGCAATTACCCATTTTAGATCTCTAAAAATTAGTACAAACCCAGAAAATCAGCTTAATTTTGGGTTGATTTTAGTGAGAGATTGAAGCCTTTAAGGATTCATTAATGGAAGTTTTTAAGATGAAGATGATAAAATGGTGAAGAAGATGATGAAATGGTGAATAAGATAAAGATGGGGATGAAGAAATGGTGAAGATGAAGATGGTGAAGATGAAGAAGTAACCTTTTCATCCAGTTACAAGTCATCGTATCTTTTTTTGGCGGATGACCCCCAAAGTTCATGCCTCTAAAAAATAATCGAAAGTTCGCAAATGAGGCAAAGTTCATATGTTTAAAATCAAATTTTCCGAGGATTTAGTGACATTTATTAGACCCTTTAACAACATAATAAAAAGTCACACTAAATCTTTTTGCAACATAGGATCTAGTGACATTTTTCATAAATGGCACTATAGACTATAGTGATAATTACATATGCCACTAAAGACTAAATAAAGTGTTGCTAAATCACTTTATAGTGGAACTTAAAATAAAAACCAATAATTATTACACTAAAAACATGAATCAGTGGCATTTTTTAATGCCACTAAATCTAGTGTCGCAAAAAGTCAAATTTGTTGTAGTGTTTTATTTCTCAAATTTTTCACCTTCTCTAGATATTTCATTATGAAGGGAGAGGTTAATCGACAGTCATACGTGTGAGAGACTGTGGCATACAATAATTTGTGATTTAGGTATTAAACTTCACTTTTTTATGGTTCAGATAACTCATCTATAACTAGTTATTAAATAAATTTTGGGGGTAAAAGTCTTGAATAGGCTTGGTCTACACTCTAAACTATTTTAGAGCACTAACCTAATAATAGCAAGTACTCCCTCTATTCTTTAAAGAATTATTCATTGCCATTTGGCGTATTTCATTTGTTGTTTTCATAAAGAAACTTTTTCTTTATATAACTAATTTTGGATAAAATTAACCTTGTTCATCCGTGTTTTTAGTATTTTAATAATGCGTATGGTTCTCACACATCTTTTATTAACTTTATTTTAACATTTTTATATTGTTTACGGTCTCCATAAAAGTATTCTTTTTGTTTTGGTCCCTATTTTTTTCCACTAACTTTTTAAAAAAATTTGTGATGTTTATGGTTCCCACTTTTCCGCGATCAAATTTATTATTCAATAAAATAATATACTACACTTTCTAAAAGATTTTAGTTTTTGTAATTCTCATGAGTAATCATTGTGAGACTTTTTTAACGAACAAAGAAAGTATTTTATAATAATTACAATTGTCAAATAATTGTACTTTTTAATGCTATTTAAATTTGATCCACACTAAAAAAGTGTGGATGAAGTCCAACAAGACTTTCTCATTCTCGAGGATGCACACTTGAACAAGTGTACCCCTGAGTCCCTGACCAATCATATTTGAATTCCACACAACACAAATTCATTCAATGTTCATCTAGGTTGTGTTTGGATAAATATTCGATGAAAAATTTAAAATGACAAAGTTTGAAAAGATATTTTTAAATCCTCAATTCTAACCACTTATGAAATAATAGTGAAATTGACTCAAATTCAAATTAAAATTTAATAAACACTAAATTTGAGTGAATTATATATTTTTAAATAAAATCATAATTCTCAAAGATAGCACTGGCTAGTAAATTTTTGCATCTCCATTTAACACTAGGGTCAATGTCATAAACCACCTTCTACAATATTACTCCTACATATTATTTTGGAAAAAAATATTCTGAATAATTTAGCATATAGCCCATTACTTGTGAATAATTCCACCTTTGAAAATTTTAAATAATTCGACCTTTGACTTCTTTTGTTATGAATGGACCCTCAGAAAAACAAACATATGCTATTTCAGGTTACTAGTGGTCGTTACATTCCACATGGCATCCTCATTCTTCATAAGCTTGCTTTCATGGAGTAACACCATATTCAACCTCAAAATTTTGGAGAGGGAAAAAATAAACTTTCACATTGTTGGGGATCATAAATCCTACATATTGGAAATTACCTTCATGCCCTTGGTTAATGGGTCAAAGGTCAATTTGAGTTAATCAGGGTCAAACATGGATGGATGAGAAACCGAATGGAGGTTCCCCAATTACTCCTGAGATAAATCATCCCTTCTGATAACCGCCCTCATGGACGAATAACCACCGAAGACGGTTATCCGTCCCGTGATGCTCGACAGAGGTTATTTGTTTGGAAGTAACCTCCCAGCGGTTACCAACTGATGTCCCAAGGCTCCTATATATTCATGACTCTTCCACCGGCATCAGGTTACGCAATCTTACTCTAGAATACTCCTTACATTCTAACTCTCCTGAAATCTGACTTAAGCATCGGAGAGCTGTTCCGGGACATCAGCCCCCGGTTAGTTTTCCTTGTGGTTGCAGGTATTCTGCTTGCGACGGTCAGATCATCTCTT
>CM033465.1:9634397-9682248 GCA_019425755.1 Amaranthus cruentus | reverse complement strand
TTCCCAAAATAAGCTTCGGGAAATTTTAGTTCTCAAAATAAGCGTCTTTGTGTTCAAGCCTAAGGTCAGGTTTGTTCACTATTACTAACAACAGACTAGAGAAAAAACTGTATTACGATGTTACAAGTTATGATGTTTGAAGGGACAATAAAAACAAATAGTTTGTTCATACAACGAATAAGCATTGTTTTATTTTATTTTTCATTGTCTCATCAAACATTATGTCATTGTTTCCTTTTGTTCGTTGTTGGTAACAACGAACAAAATCGTAATAATTGCTTTTTCTCTTGTTCGCTGTTAGTAAACCTAACCTTAGGCTTGACACAAAGTCGCTAATTTTGAGAATTAAATATGCAAATTCACATGCAACTCATTGTTATATTGACATTTTGTTTTATGTCAGTTGAATCGGCCGTGCTTGTGGGTTGCTCTACATGAAAATCATTGTCATATACTCATATGTTAAATAGTGTATGTAATTAGGCGAGTCTTTAGACATTTTAATAGATAATATAATTTGTATAACGTACTGAAATTCAGATAACATTAATATTGTTGTAATGCTCTTCATTTTTAATTCACTTCTTTGTTGTATAGTGACCATTGATTTCATGGGTGTCTACTATCTTTGTTTTATCCTGTTTATCTTAAATTTTCCTTCATTGATTGGAATAGGCATTATCTTTCTCTATCTTCTTGGAGCCGGGGACTCCTTTTTTTGGCCGAGCTCTCCTTTACGGATATGAGTTGCCGCCGTCTTCCCCTCTTCAGATCCTGCCCATAGTTTTCTATAATCGGGATCTACTGGGTAGGAATAGGCATTGCTACATTTTTTAAAGGCCATATTGTAGGAATTTATAGATGCTTTTAACGGAATTTGAAGTAATATCGAGCTTTTCTGTTTTGCTGAAATCTTGATGAACACGTATAATACTATTGACAAAGTTACTTTACTGATTTAGTGGCCATAGCCAATAAAAATAATAGTCTCATTTGTGAATAAAGAGTAACATAGACTTTTTGTATTATCTAATAAAAATAAGGTTGCTTTCAAAGAAAGATCCTAGATCAGGTTCTAATAAAGTACATAACTTCAAAAAATGACATTTATTGGATAGTAAATTTAAAGAAACAAATAATTTGCGTGTAGAATCATAAGTTTATTGCACTAAAAATGACCGATAATGATAGGTTATATAGCTAATAAAGCCAATGGCCTAAGAGTGCCACATTTTCTAAGATTCCACATATATAGTTACGCCGTTTTATATTAGTTACAGCATTAGCACATTCATTCATTGTTTTTAATTTGTGATTAATTTTTAATCTATTAGTTAAAATATAGTCAAGTGAGATCTTATTTAATTTGTCTTATTACAAAGATTATAAATACCAAATTTTTACAATTTTTTGTTATATATAATTAAAGATATTAAGATTGGATTCGTGTATTGGATTATGTGTAAAAATTAAATATTGCAAGTATTTTGAAACGGAAAAACAATGTTATTAGTTATGATAATAACTATTGATTTGACTTGAAAATAACTTGTATAGTCGAATAAATTATATACTATTCATTTTAGGTTAAAAATTTTAGCGTTAACCTAATATATACTTATATTTAATAGGAAAATGATATATACAGCCTTAATATATAAGAAAAAAATCTTGTATTTAATTTATATAATTTTTTCTTTGGAAATATAAACGTTTAATTATACTACATTATTTTATTATTTATTATTTCTTAGGAAGTTAAAATTATTATATAAGATATTAATTGTTTTTAAATTTCTAGATTAGATTATTTTGAAAATTTAAAATTATTAATGATTAAATTGATTAATTTTAAGGGTTGTAAATATCATCACTCTATTTAATAAACGGATCAGATTAAATAGATTAATTTTATTTACTAGATCAAAAATTTCGACACAATCACAACCATATTTATTTCGGGTTAAATTGAGATTAAATTGCAGTCTGCTACAACTTTTGCCGTGGCTAATCTATATTCCCTCCCGAATGTGAAGTTGCAAGGAAAGACATTATGTGAAAGGCGTTCCAGACAGTGAATGGAATAAACACCGACTTCAAATCCTGATTCACAAATCACAATCAAGAGCATACTCAAGGATGGCGTCAGCAATGACTATGACATCATCTCAATTGAAATATATTTATATACTCGATACGGTTAGATCCTGTCTTGAATTTTATACTTCCTTCTTTACTTATTCCTGAGTTTATTTGTCTTGTGTTTCTTCAAATTCAGGTATATCATGATGTCTTCTTTTGTTTCCAATTTCAATTACCAGTAATTTCCATTTTGACTCATTTCATTTTGAATTTGGATTCATTTATGATGGATTTCTCAACGAATTGAGTTTTTACTGATTGTTTTTATGGCTTTTCACATTTCAATTTTTAATCCCTAATCTTATCGTTTAGGATTGGTGATTAATTTGAAAATTATTTTCATGATCGTTGTTGTTCTGCTATTACTTGTGGTTTCGTTGTTGTTGTTGATGATGATGATGATGTTGTTCTGCTATGACTTGGGATTTCATTGTGTGTGTTGTTGTCCTCGTTGATTGTTGTTGTTTTGTTGAAGTGTCCATGTGTAAACACATGTGAGTTGTCCCCCATCAGAAAAAGAGAAGAGTATGCATCACTTTATAAACTCAAGGAATAACTCTTACTATCACCAATTGGTTTTAGTAGTAAACCTTCTTAGGGTTTATGAGTGGACTACTTCTTCTCTTCCTTATTTGGGTTGCGTAGGCTCATTTTCTAAATTCTATCATGTTATTGTTGATGTTGTTTTGCTATCACTTAAGATATCGTAGTTGGCGTTAATGTCCTCGTTGATTGTTGTTGTTATGCTATTACTTGTGCTGTTGTTATTGTTGTTGGTGTGGTTGAGTGTTGGAATAGCTGCTGCCAATGTTGTTATGTTGTGTTGTTGTTGTTGTTGTTGGTTATCACTTACGTCATTGTCAATGGTGTTAGTGTGACTTGATTTAACTATAATTTTTGGCTCATATGTTTGACGCTGTGGTGAACTGGTGATGGGAGTTTTCCCATGTTTCGTTGACAAGAGAAATGTCTTTGGATAAAGCTTTTGATGGTTAAGATCATTGGTCAAGATATAGATTGCTCGGGGAATAAGTAAAAGATGGTATGAGAAAAAATGGTATAGGATTCTAATCTTTTTATGAGTTTTATAGAATAATGAATTCTAATGTTGGAGTTGAGGTGTGACTTTGAGTCCACCAATCGATTTTAATGATGTTTGAAGGTATATGGAGGCGTGTGAGTGTGTATGGTGTAGTGAACACTAAATGAATGATGATGAAGTTGGTTCCGCTCGACCAACTTTATCCCTAACAATCATTAGAATGTAGTGCTTTAGAAGCTAATTATTCTAAACCCTAAGCCAAACACAAACCCTTATCTTCTCTCTTCTTCTTCTCTAAGTGTAATCTCCATTGTAAGAGTTCTTTGAACTCCATTGTTTCTTCACATAATACAAGCAAGCTAGCCATCACCGGAGGACGTAACCCACATTGGGTGAACCTCGTAAATCTTTGTGCCTTTGTTTATTGCTTTTCATTATTATCATTGAAGTGTTTGTTTACTTGCATTGAATACCCCTACCAAAGGTCTTGGGTGATTGTTAGGGATAAAGTTTGAGACTTTACACCCTAGGGCACTTGTTATTTCATCTAATGATTTTAGGAATTCTATTAGGATGTGTTTGGGTATATGAGAATAAGTAATGCGTTTCAAATTATAGATTTCAATTACAAAATCCTAAATCAAGAATTAATTTCAAATTCTATATTTGGAAATGCTTTAAAACTAGAAATTTGTTAATGGAGGAGAGAAAAAGTGAATAAGAGAATAAAAAGAATTTTTTATAATGTTTATCTTTGGAAAAAGAGAAGATGAATAATTACTTTGTTGGTTTCAAAGATGGAGAATGAAAAGGTTTAGGTGGTCATTTTCAAATTCTCAACGAAGTGATACATATTCTGATTTAATTTTTTGGATTTGTCAAATTCTTAATTTGAGCCAATTTTAGAGTTCCGAAGGAAATCATGGTCCTCAAACGCAATAAGAGAACTTTTACTCTTTCACGATCCTATTCAATTTGACTTACTGATCTTATTGACTTTGCTCTACTATAAGTAGCCTCCATTAGCTATGAAATTGTTTTAGCTCTACTGTTAATAGCCTCAATTAGCTATAAAATTGTCTGTTTCAAAAAAAGAACCCACTGAGAACTGAAAGCCTAGTGGGCTTATAAGAAACCTTGTCCTCAATTACATCCTTAGTTATTATATCTATTTCAACTTGTACTGTAATTCTTCTTATATAGCAAAAACTACAAGGTTTGATTAATCAATACAACAAAGCAGGCCACCAATGAGGACATACCTTTAATTGGTCTTGCACATGTTTATAACCCCAGATTTGCATTCTAATATATTTTTTTTCAATGTTTGCGTTCTATTATTCTTCATTCAACTTAGGCGCTATAGTACCAATCTTTGTCTTGTAAAGTCTTGCATATCGCTTCCATGAAGATTTATCTTTTGGGAAACCAAGAGCTTACCTAGGCCACCTTTTATATTAAACTTAAATTTCAACTTAACCAGCAATACATGTCTTTGTTCTCAGAGGTGTTGCTGCTACTTACATTGTAATTATTGGTAGGGGTGGTGTTGTAACACACCTGAATACCTGGCCCCTTATATGAAACCACCGATAACTCTCTTGGTCGAAGTGGTAACATGTGATGTGAGTCTTGAAGAGGTGTAATGAAATCGGTAATGAGAGAAGTATAAGGGGTCGGAAATTCAGGTTTGTTGCAGGTGTGGAGGTTACTGCAGTCTGCAGCAATGTCTAAGCATTAATTTTTGGCTGTAAAAATTTGATTTGTAGTTTAATTTTTTTAGTGTCATATGTTAGTGTCTATAAATCAAATTCTAATAGAAAAAGAGGGGTGGGGTGGGGGGAGGGGGGCGCAATCACTAATTGGAGTTAGGTTGTAATATTGTGCATTTTTGGTAAAATAGAATCTAATGAGCTGGATATGGTGCAGAAAACTATTAGCTATGGAGGCAGTACCCATAATTACAGGAGTTTGGGGCATTGTAGCCTATTTCAGTGAGGTATTCACCCTTTCCCAGTGCAAAAGGATTCTTGAGGATGAAATAGAATGCCTAAGTGCTAAGATGCAGGACATTGAGGGGGAAATCTCTTCCACTCTGTGTCTACAATATAAGATGCAACAGGGAGACTGTGAACTCCAGTGTTGGGTTTCTAAGGGTCAAGAACTCATAACAAAAGCGAAAAGCTGCTTTAGGGATTTTGGAAGTTTGAGGTCCTACCTTTTGGGTACCAAGATGAAATGGGATGCTATAAAATTGATTTCTGATTTGAGAAGTCATGGCAATGCTGGGGATGATGTCCTTGAGCATATCATGTCTATTGCCCGTGGCCTGTCTCATGGATATCATATACCGGTCAAACAAGTAGTTGGCCAAGAATCCTCTGAGACTTTGGTCCAACTTAAGCTTCTGTTGGAAGATGATGACTTTGGAAGAATTGATATTAATGGAATGGAAGGAATTGGTAAGAGCTTTTTGATGAAGCATCTGCACAACTATGCGCTAGACAAATTTGAATATGTTTTTTGGATCTCTTCTCCAAAAGATTTCACCATCAAATGTGTGCAAGATGCTGTTGCTTATGCGGTGAATTGTGTTTTTGACAATGTTGATGGTTTGACACAGAGGGCTAAAATGTTGTCCCAGACACTTGCAGGTCTCGGCAAATTTGCACTATTTATAGATGGTGTACCAGAAGCTGATTTCTCTCTGGAAGACATAGGAATTCCAATCCCTGCTAAAGGCAAGTGCAAGCTGGTGTTGACTACTAGATTTCCCTCAGTGTGCAGAATGCTACATTCTTTCAAAACTGTAACGGTGAAGCGTCTTTCTGAAGAAGATGCATACCAGTTGTTCAAGAACGAAACAAGGATAGGTGAAAGATCTGTTTCCGCCCTTGGCGACATGCCTCGGGAACTTGCTGAGACAGGTCTTGGAGTGCCACGTAAGATTGTAGACTTAGCTACTTTCATGTCTGGAAAAGATGATCCCCATGAGTGGAGAGATGCACTACATCAATCAAGATCTCTCGGAATGAAGAACAAACGTTTATTAATTCCTGGATCTGAACCTGAACCTAAACGTCAAAGTAAAAGACAGAAGAAGGATACTATTCTCTCCCGTACACCCATCGGCGATTGTGGCTAAGCTCATAGTTCAGCTTAACAAGAAATTGGAATTTGAATGTGCTGCTTTATAAAAGGTAACTGAAAATTTAGTCTGATAGCAGGACTGTTGGTAACTGATTCACTTGTGCTATCGTCTGTCTTCACTTATCTCTTCTTTCGGGTTGCTAAACAATACCGTTGAAACTTCTGATCAACGATCTCAGCATAAAAAGAAAAACTTGATATTCCTGTTTAGTCTTTTTCCCTTATATGTAGTTAAGTTGATAAGTTCTGATCACTTTTAGGCCACTATAGGAATATAACCTCTGGCAGCAAAGGGAAAGCATTCAAGTAATAGACCTACTCATGAGGCTTTGCTTATTATGAAATGTGAAAATTTGTTCTTTGCTTTCTTGTTGATGTATTCCATTGGATGAACAAGTGTTGCCACACGACAAAAATATATGTGAGCTAGTAATATCAGTAGTGGTGGCAATCGGGTTGGGTTGAGTTGGGTCTATTCAAGTCGGGTTTAATTTAGGTTTGTTATTTTTTGTGTCTGAGTTGGTTCAGTATTTGTATAATGAATACTTTCTCTACAAAATAAGTAGTATTTTGTAGTTTCATTGTTTGTAGGTTTCTTGTTTTAGTGTTTTCCTTCCGAACTTACTGTCTTCTTTATCCATGTATACATAACTACGGCTTAACGATTTATCAGATTCATGACCTATTCATGAGACCCGTATAAGTTCATTTTATGCTAAATTTAGCATTGAATCTTTACATTTCTGTTCATTTTTTCTAAATATTCTTTGTTATTATCATGCTAAATTTGTTCGAGTTCATTGAACTATATCCCGAGATGTCAATTTGACTTTTTCTTCTTTTTTTTTTCAAATTCCTATCTCAAATATGTTCACGTGCATCATCAACATTGATTCCACACAAATAAGTAGCAATGGCGCCAGTCATGCTTGGTACCCCCTGACACTTGTGTGCAAGCTTGCTACAAATGCTTTCAGGTAAATATACGCGTTCTATAGCTCATTACCTCTCTGTCCGCGCAATCGCTGCATTTTTCATTTTAGCAAAAAAATGGGATGGAGGAGTATAGCTTTATTCATGAGCAACTGGTCCTTCTCCATCTGAAAGAGAATCCAAATTTGCAGTTCTTGGATCTTGAACAATTACAACAGCTAAGAGAATGTTCAGCATATTCACAAAGAATTTCTAGTGGATTTTGAAAGAGGATGTTCTGCACTTACTCCCTTTTACAGGAATCAATTGGTGTTGGGCTAAATCTCCCCAAATGTCCAAATTAAATGGTTATTATTATGGTATGAGAAGCAAAATATTTAATGATAGATGGTGCTCCATCCTATTCTAATTAATTATTTCATTATTTTTATATTCATATTAAATGTTCAATTTTTTATATGGTAACCTTTTTTTCTTTATTTATGCATTTACAAAATCTAAATGTTTACACAATTATCATTAAATAATCACTTTTTCCGCTCACTCCTCCCGTCCTCCTATGTGGTCTCCCTCTTTTCTTAAAATTGTTGCATTATAAAATTGGACATTTGATTACAACAGGGTATACATCCTCAGTCTTTAAAAAATTGACACAGTTGTATATTGCACAAAGATTTAAAAATAGTGAAAGATCAGAATAGTGTGGATGATATATTAGAGGATAGTTGAAATATGTGATGAGAATAGAAAAAGCAGTCGGGACATTTGCATAAAAGGAAATTGTAGCAAAGTAGAAGGAATATACTAAGAAAGAAAATGTGACAATTTGTTAGGGACAAATTGAGTAATCTAAAATGTGTAGGAGTAGCACTAGGAGTGGTCTATTTGTTGAGTGCCTAAGTGAAAGAGTGCACAAATTGTGTTTAGTGTGGAGTAGCAAGTGTGAGATAGTGTGAGTTGTAGCCAATAGTTTGCATACCCACATATACCAAGTTCGTATATTAGTCCTTACTCCTTACAATTGCAAGTGTCCTTATAAAATATTGTAGTTTGTTTACTGTATAGTCCAGGGAGTATTTTACCTTATTTTTTACACATGAACGTGACAGTTATCAATTGTGTTCAAATAAACCCGAGGAATCGATATGTCCTGATTTTGTAACTGAAACCCGACTTGACCCGACTTCAAAATAAATTTAAAATTATGTAAAAACCAATGTCGACTCAAGACCCAATTTTAAACCGACCCGAAACACCTGACTTGAAATCGACCTACAACCTCAACTCAACCAAAAAACTTAAGCTGATGGTTGAGCCCCATGATATATTATATACTCTAGCACGCCCTCTCACACGAGAGCCCCTTGGGCTAGAAGTCTGGATGCAACACTGGCCCTCCTCATAGTTGACGCTAAATATTCCAATGTAATGAGGGGTGATTGAGATTCGAGCCCGTGACTTCTTGTCACATTGGCTTCTGATACAATGTCGAGGAACCAACTCAACCAAAAACTTAAGCTGATGGTTGAGGCCTCATAATACGTTATATACTCTAACAAACCTTAATGAACACCTCTAGTCAAAATATATAATAAGTTCCAAAAAACAAATTCCTGCTGGTTCAAAATGAAATTGGATCCTGTCATCACTGGTACAACACAGAATACAGAAAAATAACATGTGTTCAGTGTACAAACTGAAAAACAAAATTTTAACTATTGCAATGGTTAAGAAACTTTAGTTGCCATTTTCTTGATCCACCTATTCATACTGATCATTACTTGATTGTCTCGTTCAGGTACAACTTCGAATTGGATCAAGCACATTCTTTCGAGCTGATTCAAAATGGTAAGACCCTGATCATATGCATAATCAGATTGTCGATCCTTACCAATCAAACCCTGTGTCTTCCACTTAGCAATGATCTCCTCTTTAGACAACTGTCTATCCTTGTCCAACATCTTTGCTGCAGCTAGAAAACAACATCGGACAGTTTCATCTTTTAAGCAAAGGTAACCACATTTGAGCTGCTCAGCTATCTTGTCTTCTTCGTCATGGATTTTCCCGATTTCCCCCCTCATCTCATTTAGCCTGTGTCTCCATTGGCGAAGGTCATCAGTCTGATTCATGGCTCGGGCTATGATTTTGATGGCTAGCGGCATTCTTGCACATTGGTTTGCTACTTCAACTGCTATTTCATAAATTTCCCGTTCTCGAGATGAGAGCTGTAGTTTATCCTTGTTCTTGAGCCCGACTTCATGCAAGAACATATCTAAGGCTTCTTGCTGGTTCAATAAGTCCACCTTGTGGGTAAGATCACATTTCATTTTGTGGCATATATCTCTTGCTTGTGTCGTAAAAACCAAGACGCAGTTCACAGGTTCGGGTTCAGGTTCAGGTTCTGGTTCAGATTCAGAACAAGTGATATTAGTCGCATTAGTATTACCCGGATTTGTAAGAGACGGAATTCCTAGCAATTCATAAGCAGGAAACTCCGCCCTTACATTATCCAAGAACAGAACAGCGCGACCAGAGCCTAAGTCGAGGAGTCTCTCATTTATTTTCCCAGCAATTCTGACCTCGTCGTGCACAGCATCATTTTCTAAACTAACCCACATTCCTGCTGCAACACACTCCTGCACGGCCTTGTGGTAGCTAGCACGATCAGGGTCTAAATTAGGAGCTGTGGCCCAATACACAGCCTTAAAACCCTCATCTTTGAAGACTTTGTTGTAGACTTGTTTCATGACATTAGTTTTACCAGATCCCGGGTTACCATAGATACCAACACACTGTGCTTTGTTTTGTATCGCATTGTGGATAGATTCTATGACCGTTTTAACAGTCTCACCCATGTACTGATCTTCATCCAGTGGAAATATAACGCCCCGAGTTTTAATCTCATTGTTTGTCAGGCCTTCCTCGATTAACTGGTTGCTTTTGGTAAGAAGTGCTTGTCCTTCTTTGAGGAGGCGCTCAATGCTTGGTACCCACAAGAGTCGAGTCACGAACCACTGTCCTTCCTGGCTACCATCCAACGCCGCCTGTGCAGATCTTTCAAACTTGTGTACTTGATTTTGGAAGGCCTTGAAAATACTCTTCCGCGTGTTACCTAGTTGTGTTTCTTCATGACTTGCTTGTTGCTCCATGTAATCCAATTTGGTTGTTACTTGCAGGAGTTCACCTCTTAACTCATTGTGTCTTATCATGTCAATGCCTAAAAAGCGTCTCCAAAATGCAAAGTTATCCATTGCAACGTGACTTGTGACTTGTGACTTGTGACTTGTGACTTGTGACTTGTGACTTGTGACTTATGACTTGTGACGAAGAACATACACTTTATTTATGGAGCCATCTAGCGCCTAAAGACTTGAATCCAATTACGCAGCTCGCACAGTTGAATCTGAGCAGTAGAAAATTGATGAATGAGTTACTTAGCAGCGGAATTTAGGGGCGGAGCAAAAATTGAATAATTTTATGAAGGCTCAGTGTAATTTTGAAAATTATGATATTTTTCAATCAATTTTGTATCTTTGAACACCAACATATATTAAGTAATTTAATATTGAGGCCTCTAATTTTTCGGGGTCTTGTACGGCCGAACATGTTGAACATTCTCAGAGCCTCATATACAGTGGATTATTGAGTGTATCAGTTTTTTGCAAAAAAAACCAACCTAATTTTATTGTTTTGCTACCTTATATGACATATTGCCTTAAAACACCGCCCCCATTCTCTAATGTTCTTCCCTAAGCTCATATTTAATAATTTTCTCCCTTTCTCCTAGTTGTTTCCGTCCACTATATTTCACACAACATAGTTCATCTTACACTCATAGAAGGCACACTTCAATCAATTTAATCTCTCTTTCTACCAGTAAATAAAATCTAACTTATGGGTAAATTGAATAGATTACAAAACTTATTTGGTTGTTCTAAACCCACCACCAGATTAACTAATAATAAAGTGTCACAAATTCACTCAACTACAAAAACTATTCCAGCAACTTCAAAGAGTGGTCAACTTATTGTGTTCTATTTTGTTGTTAATTTGAGGGGTGAACATTGGTGGTATTGTGAAAAATTCTTTTGAGTTTAATTTTTTAGGTGTTTTTTAGGTTTAATTGTATTTATTCAATGGAAATTGATTTAATATAAAATTTGAATTTTTTGTTATTTAAAAGGCTCAGCTTTAGTGAGTTTACAAATTCTTGTGAGAGATGGTATTAAGAATGATGCAAGTAGACATTTAAAATATTGAAAGTAGGCATTAAGGACACGATAAGTAAGAACTAAGTAGACATTAAGAATATTGTAAGTAGACATTAATCTTTAATGGGCTGGGTTTGAAATACGTCTCTCAAAGAGATTCTTTTGTCAAGAAACTAACCGAGTTTATTTTGATTGCAATTTGTGGGTTGTTTTGTTGATTTTGGTTAGTGCTAGAATACAGTTATTTTTATGTTTTTTTCTCTATTTGAAACTTTGAATTTTTTTGTCTACTTAGGTGGATTGGAATTGGGTTTTATGGTTTCTCAACTCATATAGTAGGGATTAAGGTTAGGTTTATGATTATTGTTATGAATAATTATTCCTGATAATCCAACATTTTATTAATTTTCTTACAATAATTTTAACTTTTAATTAACCATCTTCATAAGTAATCCAAAACTTTAAAATGTGTTTTCTTAGAGTGACCTATGACAACCTACTAACCTACTACTTGTTACACCAGTAATATAGTCTAGCAAAAAAAAAAATGAAAATTTGTAAAACTCTTCACTACATTTCTTAATTGACCCCAAACCACACCTCCCCTCCAAAACCACACCATCATTTCCAACCACTCTTTCATCACCATTACCAATAGGAGTAAAATTTCGGTTTACGGTTTTTTTTAATCAAATCAAACAAATTTATTTCGATTTTTGGATTTTCAATCCAAATCAAATTAAATTGGGCCACAATCCAAATCGAACCAAACAAAATTAATTCGTTTTAGACTTTTTCAGACCAATCCAAACCATATTTTTCAACTAAAAATAAATTTAAATTGCAAATCGAATTAGATTACTAAAGTTATAAAGTAAAAATGGAAGTGACAAAATAAAATTAAGGTTTATTATTGTTATAAGATTTGCTTACGTCGTTTTTGTTAGTATTGCCAATTAAAATTTTCTATTTGCACGTCGAGTTGCACATTCACTCAACAAGTAGTTTAGATCATTGTAAAAAGTGAGCTTCTATTTTAATTCGGTTCAGAATTGCGGTTTTTAGTATGTTCAAACCTGATCCAAACCAAAATGTTTTGGTTTTGAAAATTCCAATCCAAAACCAAACCAATTTATAGAAAGTCCAAACCAAATTTCTTATTCAATTTAGACTGATTTTATTTGTGATTTTTATCTGAATAACTTTCACCCCTAGCTACCAACCTCACCTCCACCCCCTTATCCGTACACCTAATAGTGGGTTGGAAATGTGAGGGGTGATTTTGTTTTTTTGATTTTTTTCTTTTTATTTCTTAATTTTATTTTCTAATATTATTGTATTTAATCTTTTTTAATAAGTTAACCCACAAAAATAAGTTACTATTTGATCAACAACATTCTTGGGTAAGTAACTCAATGGTTGAGATTATTCATAATTAATCAAAATTAGGATTATAGTTAAAAAAGCGGTGAAATGTTGGATTATTCAGGGTAATTTTTCCTTATTGTTTTTGTTCGATTTTGGGTTTTGTTTAATTGTTTTCAAGTCAGTGCCTGAATTCAAAAGACTCATTGTTATTGAAAAGGAAAAATTGTTGAGAATAATCCAACCTATTTCCCATTACTTACCAATAATCTCACATTTTGAAATTTTTATCAATAATCTAACATTTGCTATGAATTTGTTACCAATGGACCCTTCAAATTATGACCTGCTATATCAGGTTATTCTCATCTTTTGTCTTCTTTACAATAATCCAACCTATTTTCCATTACCTATCAATAATCCCACCTTTGAAAATTTTATTTATAATCCAACCTATTTCCCATTACCTATCAATAATCCCACCTTTGAAATTTTCATTTATAATCCAACCTTTGCTTTTAGTTTGCTGCCAATGCACCCTTCAAGAAGAAAATTGAAATTTTTATTATTTCTGAAGCTTATGAACTTCATCATTGCATTAATAGTAATTTTCTTTACATACATATCCCATCAACATTGTGGATTACAAAATATCATACAAGAAGGACTAAGGCTACCATGTGTTAGTTGACTAGTTTGCTAAATACAAAATGATTAGATTAGTTAGCCAATTACAAAATGCCTAAGTTAAGTTTGCCAATTACAAAATGGCTTACAAAATTATTAGATAAGTTTAATAAACTTAATCATGCTAATAATTTAGGTTATTAAACTTCATTCATGAAGAGTAGCATGGCAAGGTCAATGTCTTCACAAACATCTCAAAAAGTAGTCATTTTGTTCAACACAAATATCTACCTCGAGTGTACCAAAGAATGTGTAGTTAACTAATCATTTTGTTAGCCATTTTGTAATTGGCAAACTTAAGTAAGACATTTTGTAATTGGCTGATTAATCTAATCATTTTGTATTTAGCAAACTAGTTAACTAATACATGTAGCCTTAATCCTTATTGGGTGATATTTTGTAATCCACAATGTTGATGGGATATGTATGTAAAGAAAATTACTATTAGTGCAATAATGAAGTTCATAAGCTTCGGAAATAATAGAAATTTCAATTTACTTCTTGAAGGGTCCATTGGCAGCAAACTGAAAGCAAACGTTGGATTATTAATAAAATTTTCAAAAGGTGGTATTATTGGTAAGTAATGGGAAATAGGTTGGATTATTATAAGGAAAACAAAAGATGAAAATAACTTGATATAGCAGGTCATAATCTGAAGGGTCCATTGGCAACGAATTGATAGCAAAGGTTAGATTATTAATAACAGTTTCAAAAGGTGAGATTATTAGTAGGTAATGGGAAATAGGTTGGATTATTCCCAACAATTTTTCCTATTGAAAATGAATAAAGGTTGGGAGAAAAGTGCAAATATGTGATGGTCAACCATTTAATTTAACAGTCAACAAATGATCTGTTAAGTGTTTGTATTTTACAAAGGAATATGTTATATAAGATAATTTTTTGAAAATAAATAAATAAGGTAGTTTTCTTTTTCTTTTTTTTGCAAAAAGTGATATATATCAAATTAATTGTGAATTTCAACCTTCAAGTTTAGGGCTTTTGCGAATTACAGCCTTGAAAGTATCAAAGTGACCACTTTCCAAGCCAAGTGACCTTTGACTAGCCCATATGACCTTTGACCAGCCTAATGACAATTGACCATCACTAATCCCCTTTGACTTTTGTTGACCAACCCTAATCACCTCTAACTTTCCTAATTGCCAATTATGCCCTTGTGTTTTAGCACTTCAACGTCTTTATTAACCATCATAACGATATTTTTTTAAAAAACGAACGTGACGACTCACGATTATCTGTATGGGGAAACTTTTTCAAAATGGCGTTGAATATTTTTTCGGTCTACGTGCGAAAAATAGGCGAATAAGTACTTGTTTCGACCAGATTTTTGAAAGAGTTGGCCCATAAGGGTAATCGCGACGTCCGGTTTTTGAAAAAATATCGTTATGTTGGGTAAAAACGACGTTAAAGTGCTAAAACACAAGGGTACAATTGATAATTAGAAAAGTCAAAGGTAATCAAGGTTGGTCAACACAAGTCAAAGGAGATTAGTGATGGTCAACAGTTATTTAGGCTAGTCAAAGGTCATCTGATTTGGTCAACGATCACTTAGCTTGAATGATGGTTACTGTGGTACTTTCGAGGCTGTAATTCAAAAACTAAAAACATAAAGACTATAATTTGCAAAAACATCAATCAATTTTAGAATTCTTTTAAAAATTTACTGATAGTTTCTAATTAATCAACTTCTAGTCTCATGAGAGACCGTTTCTCCGAGAGACATTTTTTAAGTCTATTCCATTAAAACTTAATGTTTGCTCTTACTCTATATTTTCCTTTATAAATCAACCCGATTAGAGATCAAACAAGAATTTTGTGATTAATGAGCCGTACTATCTTATTCACGTAGTCACTCGTCTAGTTTAATCAGTAATAGTAGCTTTCACAAATCACAATCATGAAAGATGGCCACCACTCTTTAAATTACGTGATGTGATATTTAAATAATGACAAAAACATCCATTACTTGATAGGTTATTATTGTACTTAATCCTCTAAATTATTATTCGAAGACATTTTTTTTTTCATCTTTTCAATATCAATTATTGCAATATTTCATTCTTAACAAATGTTTTTCTATAAGCACTAAAGCTTTTCACCAAACAACACTTAAAACGCACAAATATAATCGAATTTTGTCTTATTATGAGAGCAAACATGGCTTTTCAAAAAATATCATAATTAGTTCATTTTTCAATTATTCGTTCTCCTCCCTTAGCCTACTTAGTAATAAAAAATTGCTCTTCATTAGTCCCATTAGTTTTTCACATTTTTTCGAGATAACATTTTAATCTTTAATATTTCTATTTGTTTTTAATTAAAAATTATAAAAAATTGATACTAATAATCATTGTATTGAGAGGAATCAAGCAATATCCTACATGACTATGTTTTAACTTATAGATTAAGAATAAAATACTCCCTTCGTTCCTTAAAGAAGTTCTGATTTGCCATTTTAGAGTGTTCAATTTGTTGTTCACACAAAGAATTTTTTTATCTATCTATCTATCTATCTATCTATTATTATTATTATTATTATTATTATTATTATTATTATTATTATTATTATTATTGTTAGAGTAGGCTAACGAATGCGGAAGCGTGGGCCTAAAGGTGGCACGAAAGGTTAACGATCATGGCTTGAAGGTGTACTAATGAAACATGGTTATATGCAAGTATTAAGATGATTTAAGAAATAAAAGTAAATAAAACAACAACAAGATTTAAGGTGGTTCACCATTAATGAGGCTAGCGTATCATTACGTTTTTAAAGGATATTGGAGCTTGAAAGCTCATTACAAAGTTGAAGGAATTATATCCATGGAGTTTGTGTGTATGAGTATTAATTAGAGTGGAGAATAAAGAAGAAAGGAGTATGATAAGGATGAAATGGGAGGTTCTAGCTTGTAGTTTGGCTCTCTACAATGCTACATACAACATATACACATATATATAAACAAAGGGGGACATATGGGGCAGCATTGGAAGTAGACAGCAGCAGCATTTCAGCTTTTATTTTCTTTGTTCCCTCTGTTGTGCAACTAAACGGTCTCCAAGCTTCTTTCTCTTGCATGTAGGACTGACTTTATGCACTTCATACCCCTTCACATGTCAAGCTAAAAATTCTAATAGTACCATCATTCCCATACAAACAAATCACATCAGAGTGATGTGTCCTTTATTATTCATTTTAATAAATACTTAAGGTCTAGTAAACATTTTATTACTCCTAAACTTTAAGCTAAATTTCTTTCACACATTAATTGTCATATAACACATGACTAATTAACAAGACTCAAGTCACACTTCTTTCAATCTCCACCTTGACTTGAGTCAACCAAATAAAGATCACCTTCAACAAAACACAAATCCAACAACACTCCAAAGATCACTTAACCAAAGGCACTAAAGCATACTCATCACCAAACATATATGCATCAAGATAACCATATGCAAATGTCTGAAAAAGACACAAATAGAGTACACACCAAAAGACTTACTAAGTCTAGCAAAATCAACCAAGAACACCATAACCTTGTTGATAGGAAGTTGTATCAAAAAGAAAACACCTTGTGCTCAAACAACAAATTTACCTCAAAATGTGGTTCTTCAACAAAACAAGATACTTGGATTAAGTTTGTGGAAACATGAATGCCAACAACTATGAGCATGGTGTCAAACAAAGTGTTTTCACAACAATTAGTTCCATCAAAGTCTATATGAACCGGTCATCATCATCATATTCCACCTTCACCAATGTATCATCAAGCCCACATGAACATACAAGTACTAAAGGACATTAAGTTATCTCAAATTTGAGGACATAAAGTGGTTTCGGAACCTTAGAGCCAAATCATAACCACCCTTGTACTTAAATAGCAAATAAGAGCAACCAACTTCATCACAAAATCATTAAAATGCTTATCACAAAACATAACTAGCTTGGCATAACTAGTCTTAGACTTGTAATCAAACATCAAAATATGATCACCAATAATAATTACCAAGTCATGAGTCTTGTTCATATTTTACCTAAAAAGACTTTATCCATTAGTCTTACTTCTTACAAGCACACCTTTGCTAATTAACAAAATAGAGAGCTTGTGTGATAGTGATGAAAGACAAAACCTTTAATCAAGATTCACCCAAAAAACTCACTTCACAACTTATCTCAACCGAAGCAAAGATTTTCAATTCAAAAACTTATAAGAGAAAAAATATGGCAAATATCAAATCAAGAGTGCAAAACAAAAAATCCCAACAAATCTTGAACCATTTAAACAAACATATCCATTTGAATGGAATATGAAAAATTTGAGGTGATGTTTCAAAAAATATTCTTACCAACTCCATATAAGGGGGAAAAACAACAAACTCATCAAGAGAAATCAAAATGGAGACACTCTTTGACCATCAAGAGCAATCCAACTAACCCCTTCACTCTTCTCCTTTTACCCAACTTTTTCTCAACACCACTCTTGAGACTTTAAGTTTGAGACTTTGAAATGCTTCATCTCACTTTAAATTTACATTCATCTTCTAACACCTTTTAAACACCAAAACAAAACTTACTTCACCTTAACTTGCCCAAAAACAAAAATTTTATTTCACCAAAACCTTTGCATTGTAGGTGGTTGAACACAACCCAAAACACCAATAAAACACCATAATGATCACCAACCAAACATTTGGCTCTGATACCAATTGTTAAAGTAGGCTAACGAATGCGGAAGCGTGGGCCTAAAGGTGGCACGAAAGGTTAACGATCATGGCTTGAAGGTGTACTAATGAAACATTGTTATATGCAAGTATTAAGGTGATTTAAGCAATAAAAGTAAATAAAACAACAACACCAAGATTTAAGGTGGTTCACCATTAATGAGGCTACATCCACCATCCTAAGCGAGTATATCATTATATGTTTAAAGGATATTGGAGCTTGAAAGCTCATTACAAAGTTGAAGGAATTATATCCATGGAGTTTATGTATATGAGCATTAATTAGAGTAGAGAATAAAGAAGAAAAAAGAATGGTAAGGATGAAATGGGAAGTTCAAGCTTGTAGCTTAGGATCTCTACAATGCTACATACAACATATACACATATATATATAAACAAAGGACATATAGGGCAGCATTGGAAGGAAGACAGCAGCAGCATTTCAGCTTTTGTTTTTCCTTGTTTCCTCTTTTGTGCAACTACACGGTCTATAAGTTTCTTTCTCTTGCATTTAGGACCGACTTTATGCACTTCATACCCTTCACATGTCAAGCAAAAAACTCCAATAGTACCATCATTCCCATACAAATAAGTCACATTAGAGTGATGTGTCCTTTACTATCCATTTTAATAAATACTTAAGGTCTAGTAAACATTTTATTACACCTAACCTTTAAGCTAAATTTCTTCCACACATTAATTGTCATCTAACACATGGCTAATTAACAAGACTCAAGTCACTCTTCTTTCAATAATTATTATTATTATTATTATTATTATTATTATTATTATTATTAGACATAAAAGAGGATAACTTAAATTTATAATCAAATTTATTTACTAACAACCTTTTAAAAATTATTTTAAGCGGCTTAAATTATAAAATATACGTAAATGATTTAACTTCTAATTTGCAAACAAATTAAACCGAAAAAAAAAAAAAAATTTTAAAAATTAACATTATCATTATCACTTACTTCCTCCGTTACATAATACTTGCTACTGATAGTGACATTTCTCTACACAACATGTCACACTCAGTAGCAAGTATTATGGAACGGAGGAAGTATAAAAAGTTTCTTGCAATCATTGAAATGAAGTGTACAACCGGATTAAATCAACAAAATAGATCATTAAAGCTTGAAAGTTAGAGTTTTTAGTCTAGTGATTATAATTAAATTCATTCTTATAAATTTCAATTATCACCCACCTTCATAAATATTTAATTTCCTTTGTCTTATTGGCGTGACCTACCCTAATAACAAAATACTCACGCTAATCAACATGTTTAACAGATAATTAAGCCTAATTAACTATCCCATCTGATCTAGACGATTAGACCCTAGAGATATTATCCAAGCATGAACCAACCAATACAAAACCAGTAGGACCCACCATTTCCAGGCTTAATTATAGCATGTGATCGACACATAATTACTTTGACTTTTCTTAATAGTCTTTCTTAAATTTCTCCAAGCCTTAGACTATTCATCTTCATCTCAAACTCGCTTAATGAAACAAAGAAATATCGAATTTGTTTGTACGGATCTAGTGTGTAGTCATTGAAGTCAGTTGAATCATTTAAATTTAAATCTAAAATAAAATCAAATAGAATTAGAAAATTAACCCTAAATGAGTTTGTTAATGTATTGTCTGAACCCTTAAAATGTGTTTTGCCTTATTTTATTCATTGGTGAACATAATTTTTTTATTTTAAAATATTAACATCACTTTCTTTTATGGATCTGACGTTTTTTAAATTGTATGAGTCACAAATTAAAGCTAAGAAAAGCACTATCAACAACATATTATGAAAGTATTGCTAACAGTGAAAAAAAATAATAAATGAGACATTTGATCAGAAAGAACTCACGGGTATTAAAGTTGTTATGTGATCAGCCAACATCAAGGATTCTCCTCCATGCTTGGAATCCTAGATTTTGGGAATCATATGATTGATAATGATTAATGAATTAATCATAACAAGATTAATATTTGTAATGATGAAGAATATGATCACATTTCATACCTAACATGATGAGATATAAACAAATTAGGGAGGGGATGACCATAAGGCCATGAAATGGGTGGTATAGATCTACTGAAACTGAGCAGCAATGTATAGGAAAGAGCAGCCAGCCTTCTTTTTTCATTTTAGATTAGACTTTGTCAAGACTTGATGTGTTCATATACTATACATAAGTCTTCTTAAGTCTTTAATTTTCTATATTTTCTGAATTTTAGGTTTCTTTGAAATAAAAAGTTTTAATTTATGGATAGGAAATATTCTATAGTATATAGCTAGGTGACTAAGGTTAGGTGGGGGTTTAATATTGTGTAGTAAAATGTAACATGTCTATTGTCTAGTGAACTTTTTTTTAATAGGAAATTTAGAATTTTATAAATTTAGGTTTACCATGGTTTAAATGGCTTAAAAATGGCTTTATATATATTTTCTCTTCCGTAATTCTTACCTCCCACCTAACAACATAATGAGGAAGATATTCCCTTCTCTATAGATATTCATATGACTACATCAAAAATCTCAAAAACTAAGAGCTTAAACTAACTATGTACATTATCTTAAAACCGGCAAAGAGATTTCAGGAGCTCGGGGCGAAAAGTAAATTATGGGTCCTAATTATAAAATATTCCTATGTATTTTATAATCATAAAATTTATAATATCAAAAAATACATGTCAATAGTAGAGCTCCATGTTATCTGCTTTTTGTTTGATAATCGTGCATTTATAATTCAATAATTACTAAATAAGGTATCAATTATTATTAATAACACTTTGACTTGTTGATTAAATGCATAATTTAATCCATAAGGTTTCAATTAGTTCGATGTATATGAAGGTAAAATTTATCTATTTTTTCATGTGCCCTGGACTCGGGCTGTTCTTGCGCATGCCTAGAGACGACTATGCATAAGGAACGGCAACTTTCCAATTATTTAGCTAAGATAGACCAAATAGTGTTCATGGAGTCACACCTTTAAGGTCAACTGGAGAGATGATCAGCCTAGTTGCGAGTTCAAGCCCAAACCATGCGTTCAACTTCACTCAAATTTAAGCACCATTTATTAGCCCACGCGATGCACAATTTTAATTTTAACTTATAATTATTTATATGGTGTTTAAAAAGTTAATGAAAGACTTAAAGTGAATAAGAGATATTTTATTTAATAACAGCTAAATATTTGGCGAGTTATGAAAACCTTTTGCTTTAGCAACACAATTGAGCTAGAGTGGAAAACCAAATTTCTCAAATTCAATCAGAATGCGTATGGGAACAAACTTTTCATTTCAAAATTGTAGATTTTAATTATGAAATTGTAATGAAGAATTTGAGAATGACAGAGATTGTGTTGAAGTGCTCATGTGTTACTCACATGTGAGTTGTTCCACATCGGAGAAAGAGAAGAGTATGCATTACTTTATATACTCAAGGACTAACTCCTACTATTACCAATTGATTTTAGTAGTGAACGTTCTTTGGGTTTATGAGTTGACTACTTCTTCTCTTCCTTATTTGGGTTATCCAGACCCATTTTCTAATTTCTATCAGATTAGAATGTCATTCTTAAATCTTCATTTCAATTAAATCAGATTAGGATGTCATCCTTAAATCTAAATTTAAATTCTTGTTATTTATCAAACACTAAAAGTCAAATTCATATTTACATACCATCAGTGTTTTCGGGTGGAAAACCTTGTACATTGCCACATTGGGTTCCTATGTTAATATGGTAGCAACTAGCAACTGATCATAATTTATCTACGTGAACTTTGCTTTTCTTAATAATTATTCTATGGTATTTGTGACCTCACGACTAAGACTAACATGTGCAATATATAACTATCCATTTTTCTTTCTTGTATACCAAGAGTAAGCTAGGTGTTAAAGCAAGTGACAATATTGATTATGGGGATAATGGCCTTATTACTTTACCAAATGATGAAAAGGTGAAAGTAGAAGGTATTGGGGAAGTTATAATTGAGACTCTTGGAGGTATTAAAAGAAGACTCGGTGATGTGAGATATGTACCTAAGTTTGAGAGGAACATAATATCATTGGGTAGGCTAGAGAGTAAGGGATGCACTTTCAAAGCAAATGGAGGGGTTTTGAAAGTCATTAGAGGGAGCCTTGTGCTCATGAAAGGATTAAGGAGTAAGAGGAACTTGTATGAGTTACAAGTTAAGTGTGGTAGCCTAGGCCACAAAAGTGTTAATAAAAGTGTGTGTGGGTCAAGGAGAGTTACTTTTGAGGATGATAGGAATATTGCACTTGAGGGGGAGATTGTTAAAGCAAGTGACAATATTGGTGAATTTGACGTTAACTTTAGTCATATTATTGAACATGCCTTGTCATGCACATTGGAGGAAAGTGACGAGAATGTGTCAAGTGTGAGTGGATTAAGGTTCGGAACGTTACATGAGGTACTCGATGTGGAGTGTCTAAAGCTTCACTAAGAGTGTAGGGACCATGTCTTGAACAAGTCAAGGCATGGTACGTGAGTTGCTAAATAAAGCAACGTTGGTAGCTAAGCATAAAGGTGCAGCAGGGGCTGCTCGTTCGAGCACCAAGGTGGCTCGTTCGAGCAACAATGTCAGTGGACATCAGTAGGCAGCAGGGAGGCCTGCTCGTTCGAGCAAGTGTTGGCTCGTTCGAGCAGGTGCAGTCAAGCAGCCCAGCCTTTGGAATTCCTTTACTGTTTCGGTTCCTTTATGACGTTGAAGTGTTGCATTATTGCTGAGATTATTGTCTTAGTAAATTATAGGAGTTACTTGTGGTTTAATGGTGTTAAATGTGAGACTCTAAGAATCATACTCACCTTCATCTATAAAAGGGAGTATAATTCTTAGAGTAAAGTACACCACAAAAACACACATTGAGGGTTTACTTGTGCATTGCTAGAAACTTGAGAGTGTTCTTACTTTGCATTAGTATTTTGAGATCTTAAGAGATTGTTCTTAAGATAAGGGGGTTTATTATAATTGTATTGTTGAATCTTTTATAATAAAACATCATTTGAGGGGGAGGTATCAAAGATACCTCATAAACACTTGTGTTCTTTTTGCTCTAATTTTCATTTGTGTTTTCATTGTTGAACCTCGATTGCACCGTTTCTTTCACTAGGGATGGAAACGGGTCGGATATAGACAGGTCTAAGTGGATCCAAATCCATATCCGTTTATAAAAAAAGGATTCAGAATCGGATCTGCGAGTCCAATTTTCAGAATTGGAATTTGGATCTAATATCAGGTTCGAGTCCAACATGAGTCCAAACATATTTTCGGGTTTTTGATTGAATTTTGCTTCATATTACGATATCGATAGAGTTTTAGACTTTAATTAATGATAATAATATATAAAATTTTTAAATTAAAATCTAAATATATCCAATAATAGTATACAAACTATAAATATCCTTAAATATCATCCATAATTAGAAGTTTTTTCATAACATAATGTAACATTTTAAAATAACACTACTTTAATTAACAAAGTAAATTACGTAGACCATTAATATTTTTAAAATAATAATATTATATATTTAAAATAATTTTATATTTTTGAAAATAAAACGGGTCTCTTAGATCCACGGATTTGAATATTTATTTGATGCACGAATACTAATCTGGATCCAAGGAGTAAAAAAATATAGGACCTAGATAGGTCCACGGATCCAGTGCAATTTCTAGCTAATGTGTAAAGTTTGGTCGTTTTTCTGTTCATTTCTTTTCATTTATGCCCTGTTTAGTTCACCTAATTTTTATTAATTCAGTTGATTTTTAATGATTTAAATTGATTTAAACTGATTTTTAGTTATAATTATAACTGAGGTAACTGATTAAAATTGATGTTTATTGTTTGTATCTGTTTTACTAATTGTAACTGATTTTTCTGATAAAAATTAATTTTTACTTATTAAAACTGATTTTTACTAATTACGTATGATATATAATAGGGAAAAGTGTCAAAAAGTACCTAATAAAAAAAATTTTCAAAAAAGTAACATAATATCTAATACAAAAAAAACATAATATATAACCCTAAGAACATAATCTAAAAAAAAGTCACACATCATTCAGTACAAACACAATAATAATAATAATAATAATAATAATAATAATAATAATAATAATAATAATAATAAGGAAAAGGTGTCAAAAATTACCTAATAATTTTTTTTTGATAAACGTTCAACTTAACACCAACCGTTACTTGCTCTAGGTTTGTGTTGGATGATGTTCTTATGTTGTGTTTGTAATGGATGATGATGATGCTCTTAAAGTTAGATATTATGTTGTGTTTGTATTGGATAATTATGTCGTGTTCTTGGTACTTTTTAGAAAAAAAATTTATTAGGTACTTTTTTGAAAAGAAAATTTTTATTAGGTACTTCTTAAAAATGGGCAAAAAAAGATAACGGAAAAGTTAACCCTAACCGTTAGTTGGTACTCTTTTGAAAAAATAAATTTTTATTAGGTAATTTTTGGAAAAAACTTTTTTATTAGGTACTTTTTTGAAAAAAAAGTTTTTATTAGGTACTTTTTTACACTTTTTCCTATATAATATGATGTACATTAATTATAAAAATGACATGCGAAATTTTTACTTCATCTTAATTAGTATATAGTATGAATATTACAGAATTGTACATTAACATAAACCCTAAAAAATGGAAAGCAATCGAAACACACAAATGAGCACATAAATCAAGCAATAAGCTAATACATACTGAATTTTACCAAGAGTTTTAAGGAAAAAAAATTATCTTTGCTTAGTTAAGTATTTGAAATCACGAATTTTGTGTGCTAATAGGTGTGATTTTTAAGGAAAAAACATGCTAAGAAGGAAAACAACTGTCAAAAGAAGAAGAGAGTGGAATTCAAGTGTTACGGCCAATAGATTAATGATATAAATGAGGATTTGAAAACATACCGGTAGATTTGATAAGTTAATGAGAATGAAGAGAAGTAAGTCACGTGCCATAAACATTGTTATGATTTATTGGTGTGACTTGAGTGCACCAAATAATCTTATGAATTAGCGTGTAAGTTAATAGGTGTTTTAATGTGATGTTTAAGTGTGGATTAATTTCATGAAGTTATGAAGAAATTAAGTGGACACTTAAACATGGGTTTAATGAGTAATGTACATGAGTTATAAAGTTGAATAGTCGAGTTCAGAAGTGTTATGCTCGAACGAGGCATGAACCAGCTGTCTACTGCCTCGAACGAGCACTTTGATCAGAGAAGACAGTAGCTGCTGCCTACTGATGCTCGAACGAGTGACTAATAGCTCGAACGAGCACTTTGGAAGTCAGAAATCAGTAGCTCTGAATTTGCTTTGTGACGTTTCCAATACTTTTGCTGCAGTTACAATATTACTCTTCATTTTGTATCTTGATTATTATTCAGCAAGATCTTGTATTAAGTGACCATTACTTCTTAATGTACCTAGTACTATAAATAAGAGGTCTCATGTACATCCACAAATCATCCACAAATCCACAAAATACCCCAAGCCAAACACTAGCCTATACTACACCATGGGGGACGTAGCCAATTTTGGGTGAACCTCCTTAAACATTTGTGTCATTTTATTATTGCATTTTTTATTCCTACAAACATCAAGTTCATATTGTTTGCATAATTTGTTTCACACAAGACTTCACATTTTCGATCTTGGTGATATTAGTGATTGTAGCACATCGTTCAATCTCTAATACGTAATCGTTTTCAAACATGACAGATCAACGCATAACGGTTTACGTCAAGTGGTAATGTTTTGTAAACAATTTTGTCATATAAGTTAGTTTTTTACCAAAAAATTAGAATAAGTAGTTTTATTTACAAAAGTTGGTAGAGATTAGAGGATATATAATTTTTTTTGGGTAATTTTTCCTTATGAAAACGTTCAAAACTATATTTAGTAGTTTGTTTTCTTTTCCAATACCTTTTTTTTATTATTGGGATTTGGGCATTAGTATGTTTTCAGTTAAACCCATGAAATTATACTAAATTGCATCTGGTTCTTATGATTTGTTTGGTTGTTACTATCAAATGGTGATAATGAGATTGATTTGTAGTATAAATTTTTTATCATTTAAATCATTATAGAAGTTTCTTTGTTCACAAATATTCATTCTTATCAAATGAACATTATGAAGAAAATAAAACAAATAAATAGCTAATATGACTATTAAAATTTTTAAGATATTTTTCACTACTTTATTCTAAATTTTCAATAACATTTTTTTCGTTTTGAATTTACATTAGCTTGCGTTTGATGATATTCATTTCATTTCAAATTATAGATTTCATTATAACTTCGTCAATGAAAAAATTGAGAGTGACAAGGTTTGAAAAGTTTAAAGTCAATTTCAAATTTCTAATTTTAACCACGTCTATAACAATCGATGAACTTAACTCAATTCCATATTTAAACTCTTTTCATTTACCAAACATTAAATTTAAGTTTCATTTATATTTTCAAATAAAATAATCAATTACACATTCAAAAAAAATAGTCTTTGTTCATCCCCTCGAACCAAAAAAAAAAACTAGTCTTTGTTTATAATTTTAGAGTATAATTGGCCAGCTTCCACCGTAACTGCGGCGGTACGCCATTAAAAGCCAAAGCCACCGTCCTCACTTTCCTGCTCTTCTCTGCCTTCTTTCACTTCTCTACCATTTGATCAGGTTCTTCATTTTCTCCTCTTTCTTGCTTTTTTGTCTTACCGAATTCCCATTTTTAATAACCACGTCTTAAATTTATCGTATTTCTTCTGTATTCCTGTTTCTTAATTTTTGAAAGTTTGCTTCAAGAGTTGATGATATAAACTTGTGTTTAGATTCTCGTCTTTCTTCTAATAATTCTTCAATTTTACAAATTTCTGTCTATTTTTTTTAATTTTATTTGATTGGCTTTGATTCTTGTTTATGAACTTATGCCTTGTTAGTTTTTATTCAGGTTTAGTTTCTAATGTTTTATGGATTTCCTTTACCCCTTGAATTATGTGTTTATCGTAAATCCTATATTTTAAAGTATTTGGCGGGTTTTGCAGCTTTTTTTCATGAAATGGGATTTTTTGGTTTATTGTATTTGGACAAATTTATTACTTCTGTGATTTGTGAATAGGATCATTAGGCGGGCTGGCGGGTATAATTCGATCAAATGCGTTAATAATCTGATTATATGATTCGATTTTGTGTTTATTGCCTAGATAATCTGTATTGAATTGAATATAAATATGTAGAGCTTTAAATTTGAATCTGTTCCCCTTCTGCTAACAAGGGTTGTATTCACACTGGCAAAGACTGAATTTGTTTCACAGTATATATAGGATCAACAGTCATGCAACAGGTCGCAAGGAGGGGAATTCATTACTGGCAAAGACTGAATGCCGCACATGTTCACTCTGATTTGATTCAGAAAGGCCAAAATCGAGTCATCGATGCTTCCCTTACCCTCATTCGTGAGAGGGCGAAGCTCAAGGTTGTTTTACTTTTTACATTTAATGATTCTTATGATGTTCGTTTTTCCTCATCGCTTTTGCCTTGTTGATCAACTCTTAATCTTGCTTATAAATGGATTTCGGCTGGTGAATCTTGTATGTGAACTATTATGTTTTGATTGCTGCTATAGGGTGAGCTCGTGCGTGCCTTAGGAGGTGCCAAGGCATCAACGTCACTCCTTGGAGTGCCTCTAGGGCATAATTCTTCATTTCTTCAGGGACCGGCTTTTGCGCCCCCACGTATCAGGGAGGCAATCTGGTGTGGAAGCACAAATGCTACAACTGAAGAAGGTAATACCACCGTTCACTGATATGTATGTTTATATAACTAATGATACCTTATGTTCAGAATGATTGAATTTTCATATTTGGTTAAATTGTTTGAATTTATTCAATGTGACCATCATCCCAAATAATTGTGCCAAAAGATTTATATTGTTATTTGTTAGTGAAGGCGTTGATATTGTTTTATTCAATTGTATTTATTTCCATTAAATCTGTGATATGATGCAGGCAAAGAGCTAAATGACCCTCGAGTTCTGACAGATGTTGGTGATGTTCCTGTTCAAGAGATTAGAGATTGTGGTGTGGATGATGATAGACTAATGAACATCATCAGTGAGTCTGTCAAGCTAGTTATGGAAGAAGTAAGCCATCTTTTGCAATCTTCTTACATTGCTCTTAGATTGCCCTTCAGCATCAATGCTACGTAGTGGTTAATCTTATTCGGCTTTCACTTTCTGATAACGCTAGACCAACCATTTTCAGGGATGTGTACTATTTTATACTAGATTTTTAGTAATGATGGATTAAATTAAATTCTGAGTCTACCATGCGGGCCATCATATAAAAGTTCAGAGCAAAATAATCAGTGCAGAAACACTTTATGTGTCATTTCTTGAACCTCCTCTGAGTTGTGTTCTTAAGATGATTATTCTTCTTTGCTCTCTAGGAAAGGGGTAAGAAAAATAATCAAAAAATTTTCATTTTTTCAAACACTTGCACAGTTGCACCACTCTGGACAAGTGCAGCATGATTCGCCGTTAATTTTGCTTTTTGAATTTGCAATGCTCAAAATGACACTATAATTTGCTTTTTTTGATTTGCGATTCGCAAGGAAATTAGTGAATCATGTGACAATGCTTTGGACCTTGTAAAAAGGCTTTAGCATTTGCTTTATTGTCTTTCACCGCAGCCCAGAGCCTATCTTGAAACTAATCTATTTCATCATGTGGTTTCAACTCTCACATCCTACCACCTTGCCAATGCTCAAGTTATCAAATGAAGAGTAGATGTTTGATTATAATTTATTCTGGGAAGGTCTTGTTTTGATCGTTGCTAATTGTAGGTACTCCTGCATTTCCTTCTTGACATTTAAAGTTAATATTTATCGTGCTTCAGACTGCAGAGAGTAGCTTTTTAAAATTGGTTTGTGTGAGGAAATTTGTTGATAGCTATGTTAATCAGACTATTCATTTTGCTAGAGATAATGATATGGTTTTCTCTTATAGTTGATAATGTTCTGTTCTGACTTTTACTTTGGCAGGAACCTCTGCGTCCATTAGTTTTAGGCGGTGACCATTCAATTTCTTTTCCTGTCGTGAGAGCGGTATCTGAAAAGCTTGGGGGACCGATAGATATTCTACATCTCGATGCCCATCCAGATATTTATCATTTATTTGAAGGGAACAAGTATTCTCATGCTTCTTCGTTTGCCCGTATAATGGAGGGTGGCTATGCACGTAGGCTGTTGCAGGTAATAAGAAAAGCAATGAAATAATTATACTGTGCTCTTTCTCATGGGAATTGAGAAACGTTATTATTGTTTTGAACAATTATATTCTGGCCCGTCGATCTGTTTATGGAAGAATTAAAAAAATCACTTTCTTCATCTATATATAATGAAGGCCATTGTCGTGCACAACTAAACAAATGAAAAAATTAGCTTGATTGGTTCTTGCATAAAAGAAGCACATAGCGATTTGTTGTTACTTCTTTTATTTGGATCCAGCAAACAAAACCATATCAACTTTTTACTTGTAAATGTTGGGATAAGTATAAACTTACATCTAGTCCTATATACCTCGTTTCTCCTAATTGAAGACCATATTATCTGTTTTAGTGGTTATATGGATAAATATTTTTCTATATATGATAGAGGCAGGGTTATATACACGGTTGGCTTCCTTTTAGCACAAGAATGAAGGTTTAACTCTAACATTGTTAATCTAACTGTTTAGGTTGGTATAAGATCCATAACAAGTGAAGGTCGAGAGCAAGGGAAAAAATTCGGTGTGGAGCAGTATGAAATGCGGACCTTTTCTAGAGATCGCCATTACTTGGAAAATTTGGTACCTCTCTTTGTTTCTTGTGATGCTCAGTAATTTATATGTTATGTTTATTTGTTGTATACGATATGATTCATGATTTGTATCTGTAATCATCAAATATATGTTTGTCCCAAATAGTTGGTCCTTTTTGCCCTGAACTTACAAAAGGTGGTCAAAGTTTTGGTCTAATGTTATTGGCAATTTGGCATAAAAAGAAAAATAATATGGACTCCTTGGACAATTTCTCATCATAAATAACACATTGTAATAGTCTCTCCCAAAACCTCTTGGTCTCATGATCATGTTCTTGTTACTTATGGTGGATGACATTGTTCTATTGATAGCTCATTTGGGTATTCGATTATCAGTCGATAACTTGCTGAATAGTTGTTATTCTTAGCACACTAACGCTATTTTCTAACTGCAATTGGGCACAACTATAATCTTATTTTGTGACTCTTCCCTTATTGTGCTGTCTCAGAAACTGGGTGAGGGAGTGAAGGGGGTGTACATATCAATCGATGTGGACTGTCTTGATCCTGCATTCGCACCAGGCGTATCTCACATCGAGCCTGGAGGCCTGTCTTTCCGGGATGTTCTGAATATTCTTCATAATCTCCAAGCTGATATCGTGGCTGCAGATGTGGTCGAATTTAATCCACAGCGGGACACTGTTGATGGTATGACTGCTATGGTTGCTGCCAAGTTAGTGAGGGAACTTACAGCTAAAATATCTAAATAAAATGGGCAATTTCTGTACACTCAATTGTTTGACCGAATAAGTTTTATAGGCTACAATACAATGTGTCCAATTTGGGCTTCAATACCAGATTGTTTTATATAGGCTTAAATCACATTATAATTCAAGCTGTCCAATCTGCCAAATCTCAATGAAAATTCACAAATTCTTGTGAGAGACGGTCTTTTGTAAAGACGGCTCTCAAAATCCCAGTCTAATTCTAAATATATATTGTTACAACTCTAAATATATATTTGGATTGGACTTTTGAGAGTCGTCTTTACAAAAGACGGTCTCTCAAAAGAGCACCTGATGAAAATTTGAGTTTCTGGAAGTATCAATTTGGGCTTTTTATAATTTGAGATAATAAAAATTGAAACCATCAATCTGCCATATCATTTTTTTAAAAATATATCCAACAAGTTAACTAACAACATTCTTAGGGTCTGTTCGGCATTAATGTGATATTTTATCTTTTGGTTTTTATTTTTAAAGTTATATGATATTTGTTGAATAAGAAATTAGTCAAATAAATTATTTATTAAAGGGATATTCTACATGGTAACAACGAACTTTTGCGAAAGACCAGTGATAGCAAATCTTAAAAATAATTTTACAAATAGCATTGTACTTTGGAATTTAAGCTACCGCATCATAAATGCCCAAAAAACATTAGATTATATGTTAAGTTATTACCCTTGTCTTCTTTTCTTAACCTTTTCCATTTTCATCCATCTTCTCCTTTCATTCATCTACTTTCATCCATCTTATTTCACTCTTATCTCCCAAGCAGAATCCGAATATGTCGCGTTGAATGTCAATCAGACTTCACTGTATGAGGGGTGACGCATATCTCCATCTTCTGAACGGTCCACTTCATGTGACTAACAATAGTCGTAGAAGCATACAACTGTTGTAACCTAGGACCAAGGGGAAAGTAGTGAAGCTACTTTCTAGGCGTCTTATTGGTTATCGATCTAGAAACCCCACAATCATCCCATTGTATCATAATCGATGTGGGACTCCAATATATCATATGCCCATTACGACAACAATCAATTTTCTCCACCGACAATCCAAGAGTCGAAATTAGATTCTTCGTATCATAAATCTGGATGTCATCCGATTATGTTACGGCAACACTATCATCATCAATTGACAGATTTCAGCATAAAGTCTCTCGGGAATACGAAAGTCCGTCTTCAAACTCGTCATTCTTCCTATTATCGACATTGAGTATGAGTTTTACAACCATGGTATAAAGGCAAGTTGGTAGCTTTCAACGTGTCAAAGAAATGTTTTGATTGAGGGTTTAGATTTTCATCAATATGTAATTAAGGGCGACTGTGGTACATCAGCGACGATATTATCATACTAGGTAGAAAATAATGATGTATATCAGGAAAGTTACTTGTAGCTGCATCGTGCACCATTTGTACATTCGGATTTCGCACTGTGTTCAGTTGTTGCTCTTCCGGAACTCCCACCTTACTTAGTACAACTTCAGTTTTATTATGAAGGTATCAATTGTAGTAGTTTCTCACAAACCCCTTTTCAACAAATGATCTCTTATGACTCTTGGAGCAAACAGTCTACGGTTATCACGCCGTTTGCACGGACATCTAACCTCTTTTGGATTTTTTTTCTTTGCAAATTGGATAAATTCCTCAATCCCTTCTAAATAACTAATATTATAAATTTCTTTACAACTTTGCTTATACATCCAACGTCTTTTACTACGTAAATTCATTATTACGCGAAATAATAATTTATGAAATCCGCAAAATAATTTAACAAAAAAAAATACTAAAATAAAAAAATACCGACCAATTTGCGATTGACACTTTTCCGACTGACAATTATTTTTGATCACTTTTGACTGATAGTAATTTTTGACCCATCTGACATTTTGAATTTTGAAATTCCGATACACCGTCAGTCTTTATTTAGTCGAAATTTTCTACTAATCTTTGTCAGGTAGGAGTTTAGTCAGAAGTTCCGACTGGAGTAAGTTAGTGGGAAAATTCTGACTATTTTGCTTTCAGTCGGTGCCTAGTCGGTGTTTCACTTTTTTTGTAGTGAAGGAGAGGATAAATATAAATAATATTCCCTCCGTTTCTTTTTTATTGTCCACTTTCCTTATTTGGTTAGTTTACTTTTATTGTCCACTTTCTATTTTTGATAAAGATTCTTTACCTAAATACCTCCAACTACCCCAACTTGTATTATTTAAAATACCCCACCTACCACCTTTTCAATTATTATAATCACTTAGATACCCCAACTACCACCTTTACAATTATTATAATCACTTAAAGTACTCCACTACCATTTTTCTTAATTTGCGTGTCCACTAAAAAGTGGACAATAAGAAAGGGGTGGAGGGAGTATCTTTCTGGACAATACTCCACACAAGGAATGCCAATCGCTTACAATATATTTAAAGATACCATGAACCAAATATTCACTTGCCAACAAAATTGAGGAATACTAAAATTGAAGATCATCTTTTTTGTAATACACAAAAAGAATTAAATTATGCTTATGATAAATTACACATCAAATCAAACCAAAAGAATATCACTAGGAAAGGATACTATCCATGATCTACAAATGCAAATCATTACTGATAATAGAGATATTATTTTATCAAATAATAAAATCAATGGTGAAAAGTAGTTAGGATCATAAGCATTATCAAAATATATAAAATAAAGTTAGTGAAAAAAATACAGAGACCACAAATAATAAAAACTGTTAGATTAAAGTTACCGGAAACAAGTGAATACCATATTATAAATTATGCTTATATGTCATATAAATGCGATATAAATGAAATAATTCTTTAAAAACTAATAAAAAAACGGTCTAAAATGAAAAATAAAAGCATTAAATAAAAACAATGGAGTATAAAATATTTCAAGATACTGAAGTGAAGATATATAATCATTATTACAAATTTACAATTACAAATTGGAAATAGATTATGCTTATATGACAAGTATACACAAATCTAAATATGAAATCTATATTGTGTAGGTGATAATATTGTTGATTAAGCATATTTTTTAGGATTTTTATCTTCTATACTTCTATGTATACATATATAAATATCATAAGAATGTGTTTTTTCTCAAGCAATTGGCATTTGTACAAGTTGTCGTCAATAGTTAAGTACTATTCTCTTCTATTTATTTCTTCTTTAATTTGTTTTCCTAATTTTATTTTTTAGTTTCTATTAGATTGACTCATAATCATATAAAGTGTTAAAAGTGATAAAATTAGTTATGGTGATTATATGAGACATTTCACGATCAAATTAAACAAACCCATACAAACATATTAGTTTATTTCTCTAATTGGTCACGTTATGGTTGTATCTTATCACTTTAATATTATAAGTAATTATTTTAAGACAATAAAAAGTAAACACTTTAAAACTGAGGAAAATGATATATACAGCCCTAAGGGCTGTGTATAAGAAGAGATCTTGCATTTAATTTATTTTATTTAATATTATTTTTGCTTTTGAAACATAAATATTTAATTATACTTTATTATTTTATCATTTACATTTATTATTTCTTGAGAAGTTAAAAATCATTATAGAAAATATTAATTATTTTTCAATTTCTAGATTAGATTCTCTTGAAAATTTAAAATTATTAATGATAAAAAGAATTTGTTAATTTTTATGTACAACCCTTAGGGCTATAACTATCATTACCCTAAAACTGCAAATAATCACTTTGTAATTATAAGTGATTATTTTAATATAATAAGTGTACATTAGCCAACCAAATAGAATTGGTCTCAGATAGTCTCATTTTAGAATTTGCAAAATAATTATTAGTTTGGTGTTATTATTCATGTAATTGAGCATGTATACGTAAATAACGATTATTTAAGAAAGTAGTAAGTCACGTTTATTATGCATGTGTGCTTATTTTATATAGAAGCTCTTTTGTGTTTATTTTAATATTATTTTTTTGTCATTTTATGTTTATTTGCAAATAACCGTTATTGTTTAGGACTTTTTACACGTGATTGATGTTTTTAAAAAGACTAACATTTTACAAACCAATTTAACTTATCATAGATCATCAAAATGGGTGTAGGCAATAAGTGTTACATATTGGTTGATCTCATACTTATTCTAATCACACTCAAGCACCAAAAGATTGAAGCCAGCAAATCATATAACGTTACAATCGTTGATGGTCTTGGAGATGGTGAAAATGTAATGCTACGATGCCAATCCAAGGATACTGATTTTGGTGTTCATAATTTGAATGAAACAGGACAAAGTTTTAGTTGGGTTTTTAAAGTAAATATCATTCGAACAACACTTTATTTTTGTCATTTTTATTGGAAAGAAAAAGATGTAAGTTTTCCGGTTTTTGAAGCACGTTATCATGGAGATGCTTGTGGGTATCTTGTTTATTGGCAAGTTAGGGATGATGGTTTCTACTTTCATTGTGATAATTATCCCTTGGCTTACAAGCGTTCTTGGTATAAGTAATAATGTTTCTAGAATGTTCTATCAATTTATGTTAGCTTCTAAATAAGAAATATGTTTGTTATAGATTTACATTTGTGTTTAATAGAACTCGAGCCATGGACTCTTTTATCGCACTCTCCTTTCTGGGTATGAGCCTATCATCGTTCCTCCCTCTTAAGACCATGATCATAGTTTTAATTTCTATGAATTAGATACACTGGGTATGATATGATGATGAGGTTGATTTGTTTGTAATAGAAATATACTTCATATGTATGAGTGTCAGGATTTCATTTATTTACAAATAGTTCAAAGTCAATCTTATTTACTCTCTCCGTCCCATATAATTTGAAGCAAAGAGAAAGTTATTTTTTTAAGAAAAAGGTAGATAATGGTAATAAATGAAGAGAGAGAATGAATTGTGTGGTTGAAATTGAACGAGAGTTAAAATGTATGGATGAGATTAAGACCTTGTTTGGATTGAGGGAAATGGAGGGAAAAAAAAGAAAGGATTTGGAGGGATGAAAAATCTCTTGTTTGGATAGCAAAAAAGGGAGGGAGAGGATTTAGAGGGAAGGGATTTGGAGGGATTAAGTCCCTATATTTTGTTAACATCCAAATCTCTTCATTAGAGGAAAGATTTGGAAGGAAAATGAAATTCTTTTTTTTCCTTTCCCTTCCTTCCTATACAAACAATGGAGTATTTCCCTTCCTTTCCTACCCTTTCCTTTCCCTCCCCTTCCTTTCCTTTCTTTTCTCTCCTAATTTGCTATCCAAACATAGTGTAAAAGGAAGTGGTGGCCAATAGGCCAAAAATAGAAATGATGTAAATTAAATAGGACGGACCAAAATAGAAAATACTGCAAATTAAATAGGACAGAAAGAGTTTTAGTTTACCTTTCCTTTTTCGAGCTCCGACAAAGTTTCAATTTTTTATTTATCCTTATTATGTCTTTGTTACATGTGAACAAACCAATAAATTGATTTTTATCATTTTCCCTTCAAATATATGACTATAAATGTGGCGGATCCAGAGATAAAACTTAGTGGGAGCACATATGATAATATTTCAAACCATCATAAATATACATATAAATAATGTTTTTAATTGGATGTTTTGTTAAACAGTAAAAAAAAAGGAAGAATGAAGAAAAATTAATTATGTTTTAAATAGGTATTGAAAATTGTAACTGCATTTAATTGATGTTTGTTTGTATAGTTTTGCTGGTTCAATTTCTATTAAGCAACTAAGAAAAGAGTTTGACAACATATATTAATAGTAAAAGTATGCTGAATGCATAACTTCAATAACACATGTGTCAATTATATTTTTCTAGACCAAAATTATAAGTGTAAACCAAATAAATATAAAAAAATAATATAATCTTCCATCAATATCAAACAAAATATTCTTTATGATAAACATATTCAGATTAATATTCAATGCTATATCTTTATAACAACAATATTTTTCATCATAATCAAATAATAATATAATATCAATAGTAATATATTAATTAAAAACGTGATTTCATAAACACATGTTGCAACTATATTTTTTTCGACCAAAAATCATAAGTGTAAAACATAAATATTCAAAGGAAAATTAATAATAATTTTCCATCAATGTCATACAAAATATTCTTTATGATAAACATATTCAGATCAATTCGTATTTATAACGTCGTGATAATCAATTAATGTACTAAATGCGTGATTTCAATAAAACACGTCGCAACTACATTTGTTTTGATAAAACATCACAAGTACAGTTTAAAACAAGTAGATATTCAAAAAATAATTAATAATAATTTTCATTCAATGGCAAACAAAATATTATCATATAAACTTATTCAGATTAATATTAATTGCTACAAATTTATAACGACAAATATTTTATTTTATCGTGATATTCAAAACAATTTAATAAATTTACAAGAAATGATTAATAATAATTTTGAATTTACGATATATTGTGCATTTACACGAAAAGCTAAGCTATTACTATATTCAAGGAAGATCAAAATATAATATTTTTAGATAATATTACAAGGAATGTCAATGATTTGAATCAATGTTGCTAGGAAGATACTATGAACCAAATATTCACTTATCAACAAAATTAAGGAATACTAAAAGTGAAGATATTCATCGTTATAATTCACAAAAGGAAATAATTAATATTCATGATTTTTCTTCATTGTATTTGTTAAGCAACTAAGAAAAGAGATGGACAACATATATATATATATAATAAAAGTATATATACCGAATGCGAAATTTAAATAATACAATGACCAAAATTCGTAAGTGTAAAACAGATAAATATTACAAAAATAATCCATCAATGCCAAACAAAATATTCTTTATGATAAAAGTATATATACCGAATGCGAAATTTAAATAATACATGACCAAAATTCGTAAGTGTAAAACAGATAAATATTATAAAAATAATCCATCAATGCCAAACAAAATATTCTTTATGATAAACATATTCAAATTAATACTCAATGCTATATGTTTATAGCAATAATATTTTTCGTGATAATCAAATAATAATATAATATCAATAGTAATAGTAATATATTAATCAAATACGTGAGTTCAATAACACATGTCGCAACTACATTTTTTCGACCAAAAATCATAAGTGTAAAACAAATAAATATTCAAAGGATAATTAATAATAATTTTCCATCAATGTCAAATAAAATATTCTTTATGATAAACATATTCAGATCGATTAATATTGAATGCTATATATTTATAATGACAAATATATATAGTAAATCGTGATATATCAAATATATATTAAATTAATATTAATGTACTTAATGTATAATTTCAATAAAACATGTCGCAACTACATTTTTCAGACATGAAATCATAAGTACAGTTTAAAACAAATAGATATTCAAAAAATAATTAATAATAATTTTCATTCAATGTCAAACAAAATATTCTTTATCATAATTAAACATATTCAGATTAATATTCGATGCTGCATATTTATTACGACAAATATTTTATAGTGATAATCAAAACAATTTAATATATTTACAAGAAGTGATTAATAATAGTTATGAATTTACGATATTATGTGCATTTAACACGAAAAGTTAAGCTATTACTTTATTCAAGGAAGATCAAAATATAATATTTTTTGATACTATTTACAAGAAATGCCAATGATTTGCATCAATGTTGCTCGGAAGATACTATGAACCAAATATTCACTTACCAACAGAATTTAGAAATACTAAAAGTGAAGATATTCATCGTTATAATTCACAAAAAGAAATAATTAATATTCATGATTTTTCTTAATTATATCTATTAAGCAACTAAGAAAAGAGTTCGATAACATATATCAATGATAATAGTATACAGAATACACAATTTCAACAACACATGTCGCAATTACATATTTCCGACCAAAATTGGTAAGTGTAAAACAAATAATTATTCAAAAAATGATATAATCTTCCATCAAAGTCAAACAAAATATTCTTTATCATAATTTTTTTTTTGAAAATTTCTTTATCATAATTAAAGATATTCAAATTAATATTCAATACTACACGAAAAGTGATTAATAACAATCATGAATTTACGATATTCTGTACATTTACACGAAAAGTTAAGCTATTACTATATTCAAGGAAGATCAAATTAAATATAACATTTTTAGATAATATTACAAGGAATGCCAATGGTTTGCATCGATGTTAATAGGAAGATACTATGAACAAAATATTCACTTACCAACAGAATTAAGAAATACTAAAATATATTCATCGTTATAATTCACAAAAGGAAATAATATTCATGATTTTTCTTTATCATATATAAATAACTTTAGAATGTGGTTTCTCTTATGCAATTGGCATTACACATTACAAGTCTTCAAGTGAATACTCTTTTTCTCATTAATTTTTTGTTTATTTATCTCTTTTCCTACTCTTTTGTTTTAAAAATTATGATAATATGATTAAAGTTACTTTGTATGGTTATTTATTTATTTACTTTGAAAACAATTAATTTTGATGTGACTAGGTTTTTAAAACGTTATTAACAAAGTGAACTAATACATTGCTATTTAAATGAATTACAAATACCTAAAAATAAAAATTAAGTAATAACTAAAATATTATTTAAATTGATCATAAACAAAAAGATATAAAACTATTATATTCTGTTAGAGTACATGACATCACTAGATGTTTCAACCACCGGTTTAAACTTTTAGTTTGGTTGATTTCTTGACATGTTGTAAACTACTAGTATAAGGGGTGTGTTAATAGAGTACATATAAACATATCATGAGAACTCAACCATTATCTAAACTTTTGGTTAAATAATTGGTTTCCTTAACAGTTAATTAGAGTACATATAAACATATCATGAGAACTCAACCATCTTAACAGTTAAATAATTAGAGTACATATAAACATATCATGAGAAATCCCTCCAAATCATTTTAGATGTCCCATTTGAGTTTTCACGGTTATTAAGGGTGGTGTGGGGTCTATTAAAAAGGTGTTACTTGGGTATTTAATTGATTAAATTAATTGTAAAGGTGGTAGTTGGATAAAAGAGACAAAAAAAGAAATGAGACAATTGATATGAATTTGCCAAATAAGAAAATAGGACAACTAAAAAGATTCGGATGGAGTATAAAATAACTATGTATGAATAATTCTTTGTTCTATGTTGTTATTAGTGTGATTGATTCCAAACCTATATCATATAAATTATAATGATACACTACAAAAAAAATTTGGTAAAAAAACGCCTCTATCACCAACATTGGCGATAAGAGGTGTCTGTCGCCAGCTCTGTCGCCAGCTGGCGACAAGAACATCGACATTATTCTTTATATTTTGTAGTGTTAGGTTGATTTACATGTCTATCATGTTTTCGATTAGCGTTTACTAGTACATATCAACATCTTTTGCAGGAAATATTCATGCCCTATTAAAACAACAAACAAAAAGTGGAAATGGGTCGTATTTGTTACACCATCTTTATTACTCTCTTACTCGTGGGATCACTCATTCCAAAGATTGTAGTTTCACAAGCAATTCGATACAAGGTTACAATTATTAATGGTCTTCCAGAAGGAGAAGAATTGGACTTTCGATGTCAGTCTAAGGATGTTGATTTAGGACTTCAACAAATGACAAAAACCGGAAATACTTTTAGTTGGATGTTTAAAATGAATTTCTTTGCAACAACGCTTTTCTTTTGTCATTTTTATTGGAGGGACAAAGATGTAAGTTTTCCGGTTTTTAAAGGACATGTACAAGGATATGTTTGTCAACAGTTAGTCTATTGGGAGGTGAGATCCGATGGTTTCTACTTTCATTGTGACGATAATGATTCTATATATAAGCATTCTTGGTAGCGTACTCGTTTTTAAAATATGTTTATTTATTTTATATCGTTTGGTGTAAACTTATATTGATACAATATAATAATAATATTATCTTTTAAAAATACTTCCTCCATTCGATATTACTGGCAACATTAGATCATACTATTTCTCTCACCATCTTTGATATTAATTAAATAACTAAAACTAAAAGTATTAAGTACATAAATCAAGAAAATTAATATAAAAAAGGGTTAAAAATTGAATTTGATACGTATTCACCTTTTTGGTCATAACTTTTGATAGGAAAACTGCATTAATGTAAGGTTTGTAGCATTACAAACTAGACTTTAAGCAATTTCCAACGATATATTATTTATCCAATTTCGACAATCAAGTGAGAAATGACGATTATGTTTAAATTTTTACTTTTAAAAACTGCAATCTGATACATGTTCAATCTTCTGGCCATAACATTTGTGAGGAAACTCACATGAATTAAAGTTTGCGGCATTAGATAGACTTCAAGAGATTTTCAAAATATTAGGGAAATTCCACGTGGTAACCCTGAGGTTTTGGTTTTTTCACGTGGTAACCAAACATTTAAAAAATCTACGCGGTAACCTTCAGGTTTACGTAATTTTTCCACCTTGACTTTTTTGCACATAACAACGTTAGCAAACGTTAATTTCGAAGCTTTAAAGCTATTGTACACCTATTTATACGAGTCACCATTTAAAATGCCATCAGTTTCAATCTTTTTTCCCAAAACATAACCCCCAACCCTACCATCTTTCACCCAAATCATATTTTTTCCCCAAAATCCAAAGATGGTAGATTTAGGTTTATATTTTGGGGGAAAGGTTGAAACTGATGCCATTTGAAATTGTGAGTCACATAAATAGCCATACAACAACCTTAAAGTTTCGAAATTAACATGTGTTAATGTTTTTCTAATGTTTTATGTGCAAAAAGGTCACGGTGGAACAATTTGGTAAATCTCAAGGTTCCCGCGTTGATTTTTTAAAAGTTTTGGTTACCACATGGAAAAACTAAAACCTCAGGTTTACCATGTGGAATTTACCAAAACATTTTAAATAAAGTTAGTGGAAAATATATGGAGACCATAAACAATATAAAAATATTAAAATTATCAAGGATGTAAAAGATTATTTTTTAAAAAAAGTTTGTGTTATAAACAAAAACATTTATTTTGGAACTAACAAATAAAACATCTAAAAATGACAAATGAAAACTTCTTTAAAAAATTGAGAAATTATAAAATTGAGAAATTATAGTATACACTCTCTGTCCCCTTTATTTGCATGGGTGAAATTCAGTGAAAAGTATAGGTTCGAGAATGAGACATGTATATAAAGTGTATTTTATCTATAATGATTATTTTACAAAAGAAAAGAAGGAGGGTAGGATCATTAACAAAAAAGAAAAATGTGCAAAATCAATATAACAAACCAATATTGAAAGGAATGCAAAATGAGAGTATATTATCTATAACAATTATTTTACAAATTATTTCTTTTAATCTAAGAAGGATCAAAAATAATATTTTTCCATATAATATATTATTAATTAAAAGAAATGCTTATCACTTGCAATTTTTTTCATCTACGAAAACATACGATGAACTGCCAAAAAAATAAACGAATACAAAATTGAAGATAATGATTGAGATCATAATATATGTAGTATCGATTTTTCCGACCTATACATCGGTGTGCATATATTTAGCTAGTTTATAAAATAAAATAGCTAAAATTGTTAAAATATACTCCTAATTTATAATATTTTTTAAATTAACAACTGTAATAAATATTTAGAGATTATATAAATTCAATTTTAACAAATTTACTTATTTTGTAATCTAAACATTTATACCATATATATATATATAAGTGAGCTAGGAAAACCGATATAGGAAATAAATTATTCGTATGACAGATACACATATATCAAATCTAAATAATGGAATATTTATAGGTAGAGGATAATATTCATAATATCCATGATCTTTTTAAGGATCTACTTACTTATATATATAATTATATATCTTCAAAAATTGTTTTTCTCATACTCAATTGGCATTGCTAGAAGTTTTCAAAAACTTGGTACTCTTCTTCTCCATTAATTATTTATTATATGAATTTGTTCCTTTCTCTTGTGTTTTTATTTTATTACTATATGATTTTGTAGTTTTCTAGATAGTGTGTCAATCTCGCATAAAAAAATACTTCTACCTAAATGTTAATCCTTATAGATTGAAGTGATTGATATAATATTTCTATAACTATTTGATTGATAGTTTATGTTAATTTATAAGATTTTTACTTTGTAAACAGTTAATTATATTCAATTAAAAATGAAATTAAAATAGCTTTATATAAGAGAGTTAAGCAAATTAAGGCAATCATGTTGCTAGTTTTAATGAATTGCAAATAACTTAAAATAAATTAAGTATTAACTAAATAGCTTAATTAGACTTAATTCACACTATTTTAGTGTGCACCCACCTAATTATAACCAAACAAGAATCGTATAGACTAAATCTGATGATATATATATATATATATATATATATATATATATATATATATATATATATATATATATATATATATATATATTATATATATATATATATATATATATATATATATATATATATATATTATATATATATATATATATATATATATATATATATATATATGATTTGTATTATATACAAAACGGGAATGCTCGGGAAGGAACTTAACTCCCCCCAAGCCGCCAAAAACGCTAACGCTCTATACAAAAACAGAAAGCGCCAGCCCAAAAAACAAAAACAAACTACCTACTTAGATACAAGCATATCTATCATCCTACTATTGACCCTCCCTGCAAGTCTGAAAACTATACAATCAATCATCTCCTTCATTTATTTCAGGTAATTTTTCTAAAAAAAAATTGTATATTTATTACTAGGTTCATATTTCATATCATTCACATTAATATTACATATCGTGTGTTGGATTCCTCAACCATTTAAATTATAATTATTTAATTTGCACGTCTATAGTTATGTTTTATTTATTTATTTATTTTTTTTTTTTTGAAATGTTTTATTTATTTTTTTTAAAATACTGACATTTATAAAAACAATTTGCAGGAAATATATTTTAATTAATTTCTTATAATTAATTAAAAAATCCAATCAAAAGTGAAAAATGGGTCCCACTGGATACGTTTTTGTTATGCTGTTAGTTATCGGAGTAGTGAGTCTGAAGGTTGCACATGGTTTTCATGAGTTTAACGTAACAATTGTTGATGATCTTAACCAAGGAGAAGAATTAATAGTCCGATGCCAATCTAAGGACACTGATTTTGGCGTTCATAAATTGACGGAGACAGGAAAAGAGTTTTAGTTGGGTGTTCAACATGAATGTCTTTGACTCAACACTATATTTTTGTCATTTTTATTGGGGGGACAAAGATATAAGTTTTCCGGTTTTTAAAGCACATACTGAAGGGAATATTTGTGAATCTATTGTGAATTGGGAGGTAAAGCCTCCTGGTTTCTACTTTAATTGCGATGATGATGCACCGATATTAAAGCATACTTGGGATCATTAGCTTATGTTTCCTGTGTGTTATTAAATACTCAATAAGTCAATCGCACATGATTGTAACATGTTGTGTTAAGTACAATGGAAAGGAGGTAGTATAATATATGTCTAATCGGCTAATTTTCGTTGGATCGAAATAAGATTTGTAATTGAAGTTGTTTGTTTTAGAAATATCTTTGTTAGAAATAAATGCTACATTAAAAACGTAAAATATCTTTAAAAATTTATTAAAGTTAATATCCAAAAGACAAGTCTTCATTTAAAAATATGATCGCCTTGCACATAGATAGTCACAAACTAAATATGGACACAAATATATATAAATAAACATAACATTTAACAAACCGATATATATAAATCAAAAATAAAAGTACATTATATATTAACATAATTTTTGTAGGTTTTTAGTCGGAATTGCGAATATTATGACAAGTGGGAATTTAATTACTCGAAATTTCGACTATTTTTCAGTCAAAAATTCCTGACTAACACGTACATTTAGTAGAAAAACAACTAAAAGTTCAAAAAAAAAAAAACAAAAACTTCAAAACTTTTAAAAAAAATCTCTAATCAAAAACTAATATATATTTTTGATTGATTTTCGAGTAAAAATTGTCTAAATCAATCGAAAGACAATGGATATGAATCCTACAACTAGATTTTTTAGTCGGATATTCAGTCGGAAGTATAGTATTTATTTTCTGTTTATTAATTTATATTTAATATTCTATTTATTTATTATAACATATTATTCAAAATAATTTAAATATTAAAAAATTAATTATTATAATTCAAATGGAAAAAATTAGGGATTTATTAAATGTCGTCACCCTTTTCTTTGTGTCGCAACCCTTTATATATTGAATTTTCAATATTGTGTGCCCTTAATGATTTCATAACTTTATCTCTCTAACTTCTCTCTAAAAAACGCCCTGCACTAACAAATGAACATCGAAACAATATGGCCGATGAGTTTTATCACCTAATTAATTATTGATCAAATGATTTTGCAATTAATATTAATATTATTATTAATTAAACTAAAATTATTTCATGCATATCAAAATAATTAATAAAAAATTATTATTAATTTACTAATTTATTATTAATAATTAACCAAAAATTAAAATTAACTAATATTAATTATTTAACTAAAACCTAAAATTATTAAGTAAATAAATCAAGAATATTAATACAAAAAGAAAAATAATTGGGTTAAAAATTAAAATTTGATACATGTTCATCTTTTTAGCCATAATTTTTGATATGGAAATTACATTAATGCAAGGTTTGTAGCATTAAAAACTAGACTTCAAGCTTCCAATGATATAATATTTGCCCGATTCCGACATTCAAATGAGAAATGACGATTGTTTAAATTTTACTTCTAAAAGCTGCAATTTTGATACATTTTCAATCTTTTGGCCATAAACACTTGATAGGTAACTCACATAAGTTTAAGGTTTGCGGCATTAAAAACTAGACTTCAAGAGATTTTCAATGATATAGTAGCGGATTCAGGACTCAACCTCAATGATAGCACAATTATAACAAAAAAATTTCCATTAAAATTTTTAGAAAACCATAGATATATGTTTAGAATTAATGTTTTGAATTTATGCTAAAAATAATGTTTTATAATCTATTTCGACAAGTATTCATATCGGGATATTAATTTTCCAAATTACGACTTAATAAAAATAATAATCGACAAAAATTATATAGAAAATGTGTAGCACAACTGGTTATGGTTGTCCCATAAACACTTCAACACATAAGGTCTTAGGTTCAGATCCTATTATCAGCAAATTTTTTACAAAATTTCAGTGCCTTCACGTACGGGTATAGAATCCAGTTAGATTAGCCCTTCATATATTATATGCCCAATATTGAAAAACGAGAGGGAAAATATGACCGTTTAAAATTTTCTACAATTTTAGTATAATAAATGGATCCAGTTGCACAATACACGTACGCAATGAAATAATTCATTTTCAATCCGCAAAGTTTGAACTTTTTATTATTCTTAATGTTTGTTTTTTTGTTTATTACATGGGAACTAACTAATGAAATATAAAAATTTATCACGTGCCTTCAAATATAATATATGCGACTCAAATCTATTTTTATATTTATCATTTTTTTGTTCTTGTAATAATATGGATTTTGTAATATTAATAATCTCTTTTGAAAACCAAACTTATTACTAACTCTCGTATAATACTCCCTCCGTTTCTTTTTATCTTCAATTTGGGTTTTTCACAAATATTAAAAAAGAAAAAATCTTTGGTGGTAGTGGATATTATTTTAATTATATAGTGGTGGAAAGTAATGATTGTATTGGAATTATGAGAGAAAAAATAATTAAATAGTAGTGTGAAGTAATAATTGTATTGGAAGTATGAGAGAAAAAATAATTAAATAGTAGTGTGAAGTAAGAAAAGTGGGGTTTTAAGGGGTAAAAGTGAGATGAAAACTTTCCAAAAATAGAAAGTATTCTAACGTGAAAGAACTTTTGAAACTACCCGTTATTGTAAGGTGGAAAAACATAAAGGAACGGAGGGACTAATGTTTATTTTAAAAGATTCAATTTTTTATCTTAATGGCATATCGTGATTGCCCAATATTCTAGTTACAACTATCCATTTGAATTATTCATATTGATGAATCTTGCATTCTTTATACATATATCTTGATTTTTAGATCATGTAAAAAATATTTTTCTATTTTTTGATCATTTGTTTGTGATAGTCAAATATTGTTACTCATATATTATTCTATTTTTTTATCATTTGTATATATTCTTTCAATATCATCTTAGTAATTAATGATTTTACAAGGTATTTGTTTCGGGTGAAATTCAGTTACAATTTATATTAAGTGGGAGAAGGGTAATGCCAAATGTAACTCCAAGTAGAAACGTCCACGTGTCGAAGTATATGGTTGCCCAATCCAATTACTTGAGGTTGAATGTGGTTGAAGATGGTCGAAGGTGGTTGAAGATCTTCGAATAAACCTACAAAATGAACAAAGGTTACTGACCCAGGGGCGGCACCCGGGAAAGCCCCTCCGATGCTTAAGTCAGAACGAGGTTGAATATGAAATGTAACAATGGAATTACTTAGAGAAAATATGGGAGAAAAACTTACTTCATTAGGATCCTTTGTGAGTATTTATAGTAGCTGGATTTGTACTGATAATGAAACTGATTGGATCTGACTCACGAACCGATAATCGATGAAACAGACTGATACGTAATCTGAAATTGGGCTTTGACCAACCCATGGACTGTCATTGACTAAATATGAGGCCCAATTAATATTGGGGCCTTGGACCCAAAACATTAGCCCCACGCACATAGGACGTTGATGTCGAACGATAATTGGCGGGCTGTGTGCGGAATCTTGACGATAAGGGGGCTTTGAGAAATTTCTAACGAAGCACACCAATCTGACTATTACTTGTGAGGACTTTTTAATAT
>CM033465.1:9489037-9634387 GCA_019425755.1 Amaranthus cruentus | reverse complement strand
GGGTAAGTGCTTGGAAATCTGAAGAATTCCAAGCCAGTCGGTCCAGAGGGAGGAGGAACCGCCGCCGGGGGGATGAAGGGGGTGCGGCTGAAGTCACCCATACCGGCGGCTCGGTATCTGCGCGCAGGACATTGCGCATACTGGTATAACCTTAAACTTGTCCTAATTTGATTTTTTAATTTTATATACACTTATAAATATCAATACATAAACATTTAATTGATAACCATGGTTGAAATTCATTTCAAGAACAAGAGCAGCGTCGCACGCCGCTCTCTTATGAGTAGTTTCTACGCACTCATAAGGTGCGTACAAAGGACGGGTTGCAATGGGTCAACGAAAAGTCCAAGGCGATAAGTGTAAGTTCAATCTCTTATCTAAATTGCTTCTTAAATTAACATTTTTTGGTTATCATTGAATCATAGCTTAGTTAATTTTTTTGGTGTGTTAGATTTTGGTACATTAGCTATTTTGGATTATTACTTGGATATCTGATATTGTAATTTGAGGATATGTTGGTTTGGTAGCTGTTTTGGTAGTAGATACAAATTATATCTATATTGGTTTATGTTTTAGGGTTTATGTAAATTTTGGCCTAGTTAGTTTACAGAGGAAAGTCTGCCGAAATTTTAACAAAATATTTTGTTTCATTATTTAGGACGAATACATGCGTCTCCATGCCGAACTTCCTCTTGATGCGTCTGATGACAAGATTAACGACGCCTATTTTCAGGCCGTTAAAAATATCGAATCACAGGCGCACAAGAAGAAGTCCTCTAAGAGCGTGTATGGGGTTGGTGATGCGACGACAGTTTATTACGCAGATGTTGCAACGCCGCAGTCCCAATACCAGGCCGCTCCTCCTCCTCCTCAACAAATGGTGAACGAGAGGCTCGATCAACTTCAGGAGTCTATTAACCGAGTTGAGAACCGCCTCAACGAGCACATTTCAAATGAGGAGCAGGCTTCACTCTTGGAGGAGTAACGAAAATTGAGAGATGAGGTCAACCATTGGCTCGACTTTGTGCGCACCCTTTTCCGCCAAAATCCTCCTCCGCCTCCCTTGACCAGCTGGGCCCCTTGTATTTTTGTTTTTATTGTCAATTTTTATGGATTAAACATTGGTTTGTATAATACATTTACCGACATTTTGTATATTTGTATTATTAATTTTTTTCGTGCCTTATTTTATTATCTTTATTGCATTTTTTGTTTCGTTTGATCGTTAGTTTAGGTTATGGATAAAATAATAAAACTGGTCAAATGTGGTCATTGACCACATTTGACCAGTTTTATTATTTTAATAGTATATTTTTACCGACTAAATTCCGACTATTCGGTAGTACGAATTTAGTCGGTATTCAATACAGTTACCGACTATCTACCGACTAAAACTTAGTCGTCAATTGGTCGGAATCCAACGCCGCCAAAATTTTGGTGGCTTTTGGAAAAAATGAGGTTTGCCTTTTCCGACTACTTTCCTACCATAGGTTAGTCGCAAAGTAGTCGTAATCCAACGCCGCCACAATTTGGTCAGCCTTTGGATACACTCAGGTTTAACTTTGCCGACTACTTTCCTACTAACAAGTAGTCGGCGGTTAGTCGAAATGTGAAAGTAATTTTTAGTTATTAAGATTTATGGAAAATCAATTAAAATCATGATTAAGACCTACCGACTATTTACCTACTAAAATAATGGTCGGTGTGTCGCGACTAACTGCTAGTCGATAAGTGGTCGGAAAGTTGCGACTAAATTCCTACACTCATTCTAGTCGGAATTGCGACTAAATACCTACCAAGTGAAAGTTAGTCGGAATTCCGACTGATTTTCCGACTATTTTTGTTTACCGACCATTCTGTGCCGACTAACTGAAGTTAGTCGGTGTTTAGTCGGTATAGGCGTATACCGACTAAACAGCGACTATTTTGGTTAGTCGGAAAGTTGCGTTTTTTTTTGTAGTGATTATTTACCAAAATATTGCTTTGTAACCTCTAAATTAAGAGAGGAATTAGTATTGGAATCTTATGCAATCAATTCAAGCATTAAAAAACAACCCAACGGTCACTCCTTTGAACTCCTTTTGGACCTAGTATTTTAATAATATTGTCCCACTAATTTAGTAGTACTTAGTGATTATAAACTTAGGATTATTAAACACTAAATGTTCAACATATGTTATACGTTTAAAGATACAAAATTGTTAAAAAGGTATCATAATTTTTAGAATTGCACAGGATCTTCAAATAATTTGTCAATTTTTGCTTCGCCCCTGTAAGAAGTGTGTCTTGTTCAAGGCACCCTTACATTAACAAGACAAGAGGTGCCATAAACAAGACAAGAAGGTGCACATTGAGTATGCTTTGAACGAGGCATGAAGAGCTTGGAAGGTGCCTAAAACAAGGCACACAATGCAACAGCATGATCGAGTGAATTCTTGACAGTATGTGCTTGTTCGAGCACCCTAGTACAAGGCCAAATTAAGTTTTTTGTTTTGCGTTTTGCTTCGTGGGTAAGTTTGTCCGTTAGAGTATATAACATATCTTAGGGCCTCAACCAAAAACTTAAGCTGATGGTTGAGGCCCCAAGATATGTTAATATACTTTAATATTTTCATGTTAGCAAGAGGTTATTTCAGTATTTGGGGCTAAATATAGTCCCTAATTCAAATTCAAAATGATGGGGAGAAAGCTAATACAAGGGAAAAGAGAGGTAGAGAGCTTAGACAGTTCCTATCATGTATTAGATAAGTGAACAACATTAAAGGTGCAAATTTTAAGCTTGATAGTGTGTGGTCAAGCATTATAAAAGATATTTCGAATGTAATATTAACAAAATTGAGTTGTTTATATTATTGATTAATAAAAAAATCAATACTTATACTTCCTTTTTCTAAAACTCATTTTTATTTGAATCTTGGTGTATAATCAACAAAATTCATCTACACTTCATATACACATAACACATTCATCTCCTTTCTTTTTCATTATCACGCCATTTATTCTAATTTACATGTTCTCATAATCTCAAAAAGACACAAACATCAAATTAGAAACACAACATCCAAGTTCATTTCATTACATTGCTACCCCTCTTTGATTTGCCCTTGTAGTATGTTCCGTTGAGTCTCGTCACGACTAACTACAAGATGGTTGGATGACGGTAGTCACAAACGTAGAAAATAATCAAAAGATGTCGATAATATTTGGAAAATGATAATTGTTGATGTTTGTGTCTTTTTGAGACGATCTCAATAATAAATTAGTGTAAATGCTATCAATTGACATCATTGACTAGGACTCCCAACTCTAGAATTCTTCACAATAAGAACATAAATTTTTAAATGAGAAAGTTTTATGATAAAATCATTTTTATTGGGCTAACCCATGTACATTTAGTGTGTTAAAATAATAATTACTTACAATTTTAAAGTAATTACTTACTAAAATAGGCTAATTATATAAGTTCGTCTCATGGTAAGACGATCTCATACAAGACTAGCTGCCATTAGAACAGTTGGATCATGTCTAAACTTCATACGGAGTATAGTGCTAGATGTTTCACAATAAAAGCTAATATTTTGTGGGGATTTGTACTAATTCTTCACGATTAGAACAGTTGGAACCCTCCCAACCCCCAAGTTTTGCATATAACACACTCTCACAACCAAATGCTTTCCATAGGAAAATGCATTTCCTATTCCTCATCTTCCTATCTAAGGCTTTTCTCTAGAATTATTATACACACCTATTATAAACATAAAATTAAACAACCAAAACACAATTTTACAAAAATGTTTGTTAAGGCAACGATTGGTTGGTGCTTGTTTGCAGCATTAGATGAACTTATTGAAACTAAAGTCATAACCATGGAGCTGGCTCAAAAAGTCCAGCACCAGTTTTGTAAGGTCAAATCGTCTTAACTTATTGACGGCATTGGATTTAGAAATCCTTAATATGTATTGACGGCATTGGATTTAGAAATCCTTAATGGTGAATTAAATAGGTCGTAACTATTTTAATATGTATTGATTTTCAAAAAAATATGTATTGAAACATAAACATCAACCTAATCAGTATCAAATCCAGGGTTTAGAATTGCAGGGACATAAAAAATGGACGAAATTTTAGGATAATTTTTCAACATTTCAACAGAATTTCGTCTATGAAATTAACTAAAACTTTTTATTCACACTAATCTCAAACAAATACAAAGTAATATAAAAATGATGTACCTACCATCCAAATTATAAGCATCAACACTACTTTATCAGTTAAAACCAATATTATCAAAAACTTAACATAAAAAATAATTGATTTAGCATGATAATGCACTTCAAAATAATTAATGATGATCCATGAATCTCAAAAATAAAATACAAAACATATTTTAACTTAAGAAAGTTTTGAAATTGTCGCTCAAGATTGTAGTCGTTAACCAAAGCAATAATAAGAAATAATGTGATACATAAGTCCAACAAAATAAAATAGTTTTAAAGTAAGAATTGAATTAAAGGTTGGTTATAACTTGTAAGGCTTGAAAACTATATCTATTGTAATTGTTTAAAGAATGTATTGTACTAATTAATTAAACTAATATCAATTTTATTTTGTTGATCAATTTAATAATATTTGTTTTTTTTTTCAAAATGTAGGGTAATATATATACTCCCTTTGCAATAGTATTAATTTTTCACTGACTATTGATTTTATTGCAGTCGACATTAGAAGCTTTTCAAAGTCAAGAGTCGATATTGAATCTTTCAATTTCGGTATAGTTTTTCATAATTTAAAAATAGTTATTCAAGAAAATGTTATTCACAAAATTGAATAACTTATTCTAACAAAACTTATTTTTATTGATCCGTATGTTACACTTCAAAAAAAAGTCATATTTTTCTATTACGTTTTGTTTTATCTTTATTCGAATGAGAGCAGAGCTATGTCTGCTAGCTTAATTTAATTAATTATATTTGCTTATATTTCAAAAAAAAAATTCTGAACCTTAACTATTCGCTATTTTCAAGATAGCTCTTTATAATTCTTGTTTGCGGAGCTAGTGTTAGGTTAGTGCAACATGTTTAACAATATAGATCGGACATCAAATGTTAATTTGCATTAGTTTTCATCCATTTATTTTAGTTGGATGACTTTATTTTTAATATCTTGAACTTATGAAAAACTATCGGATGAAAAGGGCTTTAATAATTATTGTGCACTAGTATACAAATTCGTGCAACGCACGAAGTTTGTTAGTATAAAAATGCCTATAAATAAAATTTTTAAAAAGAGATGTAATTGCATATTATAGTTAACATGATTTAAATGTTTAACCATCACATTTTAACCTATAAAATAATGCTTTCATTCAGCAAATCTCTATAATATCGTCATTTTTAATTTTCTTATTCTTTTATAGTATTGTATGATTACTTTTAATACTGTTGAAGTGCCATGTATTACCCATATGTGAGTTGTCCCACATCGGAGAAAGAAAAGAGTATGCATTACTTTATAATATCAAGGAGTAACTCCTACTATTACCTATTGGTTTTAGTAGTGAATCTTCTTTGGGTTTATAAGTGGACTACTTCTTCTCTTTCTTATTTGGGTTGCCTAGGCCCATTTTCTAAATTTTATCAAATACTTACATCATAGTAATTGTAATAAAATCTTTTGAATATAGATAATCACATTTGAACCTATAAAAATGCTTCATTTGACAAAACTCTACAAAATCATCAACTGTTATTGTTCAGTTTAAGTATTGTATGATATAATCTTACTTCAGTCGTAGTTATGTTGGTATTTGTCGGGGAAAATTGGACACGTACAATTTAGTGGATTCAATTTGGACATTTGATATAAAAGATGCTTTGATTTCAGCAAAAGGACGGAGATGGATGAAGGTTGAAGGAAAACTGCGAATTATGGCAATCAATGATAAGCCTATCCTAAGAAAATATCGCTTTAAGAGAGAATAGTCTTTCTTATGTGTTGATTCTTTTAGATTTTGTCTTATGTTTTTTGTATTTTAAATTTAGTTGTTTGTAACAAGCTTTATGTAATACTCCAATTTTAACGTACCTTCTTTCACGTTGTTGTGTTTTATATAATTGAACCATGATTATTCTCGATGTTATATTAACATATAGCTTTAGCAATTAGCATATATACCTTCTTTCATGTTGTTGGTTTATACAACTTTCAACTAACACTATAAAAAAATTGCAAAATTCCGACCAAAACCCACCGACTACCCACTTTTAGTCGGAAAATTCCGACTATTTTTCCGACTGACACGCGTTAGTCGGAAATTTCGACTAAATTGCTACTGAATTTGTTTTTGGTCGCAATTTAAAAAAAGATATACTATTAATTATTTTCCGACTAAATTCCGACTGAAATTTAGTCGGAAAATTTACCGACCATTTTCCGACTAAATTTCGGTCGGAATTTAGTCGGTAAAATTGATTAGCCGTATACAATTTGGATAATGCCCACAATTTGCTAATTATAATAATGCACCATCATTTCCTACATTGATTTGGATAATGCCCACAATTTGTTAATTATACAATTTGCTAATTATATGCCCACAATTTGCTAATGAACACACTAACATCCTCTCTTTTAGTTTTTCTTCTTTTTTTAAAAAAATTTTCTCTAAAAATAAAATTATAGATTATTGGTTGATTATAAATTTTCTCTAATTTTAGCCTCAAATCCATATTGCGCTTATGTCTTTAGAAACTAATAATAATACTAATACTACACTAATACGAAATACTTATACTATGACGACTAATAATGCACCAATATGATGATGATGATGATGATGATAACAACAACAACAACAACAACAACAACAACAACAACAACAACAACAACAACAACAATAATAATAATAATAATAATAACGATATACTAATACGACTAATAATAACTAATACGACTAATAATAACTAATACGACTAAATAACTAATGAAGTACTAATAATAATACACTAATATGACTAATAATAATAACTAATAAAGTACTAATAATCTACTAATACGAGTAGTAATATACTTATACAACTAATATTATACTAATGAAACACTAATACGACTAATAATGCATTAATACGAGTATACGACTAAATAACTAATAAACTAATAATAATGTACAAATACGGGTAATAATATACTTATACGAGTCGCAATATACTAATACAACTAATACGAGTAATAATATACGAAGAATGCACTAATGCGAGTAATAATATATTAATACAACTAATAATATAATATTAATAATATAATATTAATACACTAATACAATAACTAATAATAAACTAATGCGACTAATTATAATACTAATACAACTAATAATACACTAATAAGAGTAACACTATACGACGACTAAAAATACATTGATACGACTAATAATAACTAATACGACTAGTATTATACTAATGATACACTAATAATACGCAAATAAAACAAATACAAGTAATAATATATTAATACAAGTAATCATATCATCATATCATACAATACTATAAAAGTTTTGGAAAATTCCAAGTGTCATTTTTTAAAGAGGCATGAAAATATTTATCAAATTTAGAATCTAATATTTTTGTTTAAGTTTGAAACTAGATTAGGTAAAGTATTTGTATGATATACTATAGCAATTGTATTTTGTTAACTTAGAATTTAATATGTTCAATTGAATGAAAAAAAAAGAGTTATGTATCAGGTAAATAATTAAAATAAAAATTTTTTTATAATTTTTTTGGTATATATTTCGCACTAACAAATTCGTGCATTGCACGAGTTTTTATACTAGTAATAGACTTAATACAACTAATAATAATACGAGTAATAATATAATATACAACTAATATTATACTAATACTAGCTAAATGTTATAAAAAGATCATAACTAATAATATACTAACACGACTAATAATAATAATAATAATAATAATAATAATAATAATAATAATAATAATAATAATAATAATAATATACTAAGTAGTCGGAGAGTACTATGTCATAAGTATAATAACATTGCAAAGAATATCACTAATTAACATTTGGCCTACTGATTGGAGTGTTAGTCTTGTATTTAAAAGGCCATGGGTTTGATTCTTACTCAAGGTGTTTGTGAGGATGCTGCAGGATTGTTGAAGGCCACGTGGGTGCCAGATGCGCGCCACGTGGGTATGACGTGACACTTTCATTTATTTATTTATTTATTTTTCGACCAACCAGGTGGTTGCAAACTGGTCGGTAATTTGTTCGAAAAATTTTATTATTATTATTTTTTTTTTGCCATTAAGTTGAATTCTTAAATAGTGCTTAGCGACTAAATTCCGACTACGTGGGTAGTCGAATTAGTCGGAAATTTCCGACTGTTTTCCTACTAAAAGGATTTACCGACCATTCTGAGCCGACTAACCCAGAAAAGTCGGAATTTAGTCAGTATAGCTCTGTACCGACTAAACTCCGACTATTTCGGATAGTCGGAAATTTGCATTTTTTTTGTAATGTAAGGGTATTATGTTTTGATATAGTTTTAATAAATAAATAAATTTGATGTAGTTTTTTTTATTAAAAAAAATTATGTTAAAAATCTTCATCAATAGATAAAATCTATTTATCTATAACTATTACTAAAACAAAACACGACCTACATCATCACCTTTCAAAATTGCTTACGTATCGCATTCTTATTAAAAAATTTCCCTCTAAACTTAAATGATGATGTCATCCTTATTATGATCTTTGACTTTCTATCTTTTATTTTGAGCATATTATTATCTTATTAATTTTTTTTTTACTTGTTGGGTCAAATCACATTTAAATTTTAATGTATTAGAAAACTATATATTTTTATTTTATTTATTTTAATTATTTATAAAATATTTTCAATTTCATTTATTAAATGAATATTATTGAGTGTATTGGATATTTTGAAAGGGTTAAAACATAATATACTCTTATTAGGATTTATTTTTGTTATTTATACTCTTGGTTACTTAAATGCAATGATTGATTCTAATATGATTTAGGTTGTGACTATTTTTATGTTAGTCACTTATATTTTTTATGATAAAATTTAAACTAATAAAATAATTTTACATAATTTTATGTATTTATATTTGATTTTAAAATGTGTTATTGATAGTAATAATATTTAATACTTTTATAAATTAATGTAATAGGTATTTTTGTTAGAAAAATAATATGTTATTTTTTATTTAAAAAATTCATAATTTCGTATTGTACTTAAGGTGAGAACCATTCGCTCATTTATTAAAAAAAAAAGTATAAATATAATTATATTGCGCACAATGCAAAATATGATATAATGTACGTAATGTATATGATGGTTCAGAGTGAAATAAAATATAAATATAATACAAAAATATGTCAAAAAATTTGATAAAGCCGTACATTACGGGCACTATCTAGTTACATAATAAATTAATAAAGTTAAAATCAAAATCATATAAGCATCCAATGAATTGATAAAAATAACCCGATACATAAGCCGTTTAATTAAAATAAAAAGCTAATCGTCAACTAAAATATTTATGGTAATTCTAATTATATTGATAAATAAAATTAGGGTATAAAAGAAGAAGAGGAGAGTGATGAGAAGAATGACGGCTAGGGCAAAGTAAACATATTGTTGAAGTTTTACTTATACTTCTATAATGTTTTAATCCGATCCAACATAGATTTCAAGACTAACAAAACAAAATATATTTGGATTATTTTCATGTTTCAAAAATAATGGATTCGATTTAATAATTGTTCACAAATTATTATGTGAGACGGTCTCTACAAGAGATGTATTAAATATATGGGCTGAAATGATGAATAGCTCAATGCAATTAGAACAAATTAAAGAAAAATTAAAGATGTGGGCTTCTTGTTTTCAAGTCATTTCTTTAAGAGACTGTCTCTTACAACAATAGCTCATAATTGTTTAGTAATCAATATTCTTAAATAATCCCATTGCTACACCAAAAGAAAAAGGAATCCCATTGCATTCGACTATCAAGGTTTGTCATAATAAATTCGAATTTTATATCAATTGAAGCAAATATTATTTTTTCGGAAAAGATCCTAAAATCAAATCTCACCTTTGATTCTGAAAAGAGTTTATCACAAATTATTGGTTGGACATGTAAAGATATTTGATCTGAACATTTTAGGGTGGACTATACATTAATGAACAACTTATGGATAGATTTTCGATAAGAAAATCCTAATCAATAACAGTTATTTGTAAATAATCGCAAAATGACAAAATTCATAATATTAAAATAAATAAAATAAGAAAAAGATAAAATAAAAATCTCAAAAGGCCTCCTATAAAATGGAGACAATAGGAGTGATTTCCTACTTTTAAAAATAACCGTTATTTACCTATATTAACTCATTTTGGATGGGCCAACCCAAATATCAGTCCAAGTGTCCAATTGAGTTTGTTAAACATTAAATACCCAAATTCACCTTGTACTCAATGTTATGTTATATATATTTTTATTTGATTGGTCTAACGTACATATACAGTCTTACTTAAAATGATTACATAGTTATAATCTAAGACCGTCTTTTTGAGAGATAACTCTCAGGCCTAGTCTATTATAGCTTAAATCCTATTCTTACATTATATTTTCTTTTATGGGTCGATCCAATTAGAGATAGTCTTTCAAAGAGACTGTCTCTCACAAGAATTTGTGTAGTCTTAAATAATTACTTATAACTTCAAATTAATAAAGCTCCAGTCTTAAAGTGATGTCTTATAATCTTAAAGTGATTAAATAGAAAAGGAAAAATTATCGTGAATAATACAACCTTTCGTTAATTTTCCTACAATAATACCAACTACTAATTAACCATGAATAATACCAACTTAGGGACATATTTTTCTAGAATAATACCAACTTTAGTTTGTTAACTAATTTACCATTTTTTGTCTTATAATCACCTATAGTTTGATTTTTAACATGTTAGGGATTTTCTAGAAAAACACCTCTTTAAGTTGGTATTATTCATGCTTAATCAATAGTTGATATTATTGTAGGGAAATTAACAAAATGTTGTATTATTTAATTTTTCCAATAGAAAAATTAATTACTTATATGGGATCATCTCATGATGACACACTTGACCTTTACTTTTAATTTAGTAAGTTATAATGATCCATTTTTAATTATTTTATCTAGTATTAGTAGGTTTTACATTGATCGAGTCATTTTAGTATTTAGTTTATTTTAACATTAATTTAGTAATTTTAGACATTTTAAAATTTACAGTAAAGTTATTTATACAAAACATGTTACTTCCTCCGAACCAATTTAGTTGTCTCATTTGTGTTTTATTCTTAATCCATAAGTTAAAACATAGTCATGTGAGATCTTGTTTGATTCATCTCAATGCAAAAAATATTCTTATCAACTTTTCATAATTTTTATTTAAGCATAATTAGAGATATTAAGAGTCAAAATATTATCTCGACAAGTGTGCCCAAGCAAATGGCATAACTAAATTGATTCGGAGGGAGTATTTAGTCATTCATGCATGACTTTTCAAGTTTATTATTATTTTTCTAGTATATTATCATTGGATAAGATAGCAAAAAAAATGGTTAAAATCATCATACTATATAATCTCTGTTACTTAGAAAATACTATATTATAAGGAATATTGACGAAAATTAGAAGAATAGAATATAATTTTTTTAGATGATTGATGTATCATTCTATTGAATAACAAATTTGATGGAGGAAAAGTGAGAACTATAAACATTAAAAAAAATATTAAAAGAAAATTATGGAAGAAATATGGATATTGCAACTATTAAAAAATTGTTTTAATAAATTTAGCGGGATATATGTGGAGACCATAAACAATATAAAAATGTTAAAATGAAATTATGGAAGGTATGTAAGGAACATAAAAATTACTTCCACATATAGTAATTCATCTTAAGTGTCTCATTTACTTTATGCATTGTATCTAATTCACTTATTCAATCCTTACTATAATTAATCATGTATAATTAAGTATTATATAAAGTTGATATTAATGAACTTTACGTTAAAATGAATTAAATAGGATTCAACATGTCTTTTAACTTATAAATTAATAAATACATGACAAATGGTCTTGCACACACGATCACACTGCCCATTTATTCAAAAAAATAATAATTAATTATTCAATTACAATAATGCTAAAAAACGGTTAATGAATGAATTAATACATTTTGTTGATAAATCAGTAAAAAATTAGTTTAATTTAGGCAAGGTTATCGATGCATTTACAAATTCTTATTTGAGACCGTCTATACAATACACTTTCTAACAAAATTGAGCAAGTTAGCATTTTTTATACTATTTTTGTGTCTACCAAGAATTGTTGTCAAGGTCCTTAATCCTTATTATGGACCTAAAGAATTACTTCTATGAATTTTTTTTTGTCAAACCATTTGTTTTCACAACAATATAAGAATACGTCACTGTCTGCAAAAAATAAAAAATCATTAATATAGGGGGCCCATGTTAATATATAGGGCCTATTATAAAGAATAAAAAATATATATTTTATTCATCATATCCGTCTCAAGTCCATAGGTCCATACAAGCAGCGCAATTAACATTTTCTTTTGCATTAGTGTTTCTGTCTCTCATTTTACACCATTTTGCAAATTAATTTAATTTACTAATTTCGCATCAGTTTTGTTTTAGCTATGGTCTCATCCTAATTTTTTGAATCTCGTTTAAACGTATACTCTATTTTTTCATCTTAACCGCTCATTTTTACTTTTCACTGTTTTTTGTCTCAAATCTAACTCAATTTCCGTTTTCGGTAAATTTCAGGTGTAAAATGAAAATTGGTAAACGTTATTTTCGTTCCTCAAGGTTTATTATATTTCTATTCTAATTGAATTAATTGCGAATGACACGAATTACAGTCTTGATGTTTTTTTTTAAATTACAGCCTCGAAAGTATCAAAGTGACCATTATTTAAGCCATGTGACCGTTGACCAACCCAAATGACCTTTGACCAGCCTAAATGACCGTTGACCATCACTAATCCCCTTTGACTTATGTTGACCAACCCTAATCACATTTGACTTTCCTAATTATCAATCGTACCCTTGTGTTTTACCACTTTAACGTCGTTTTTAACCATCATAACGATATTTTTAACCTTATGGGGTAACTTTTTCAAAAATCTGGTCGAACCAAGTAGTTATTCGCCTATTTTTCAGCACATAGACCGAAAAAGATATTCAACGTCGTTTTTACCCATCATAACGATATTTTCTACAAGTTAATTTATTTTTTATTTTATTTATAATTGTTTATATTTTTACTTAAATTACATTTTTTTGACCCACTCCTATCATATGCTACTAACAGATAAAATATCAATAGTGTTGGTTAACTTTTTGTCAGTCCACTTGGGAGCAAGCAAAACGCGGTAACTTCGAAATTTGCCCACACGTTTCGATAAAAACATTCCTCTTGTTCGATGAATCTGGCTTTTGCTTATTCAGGGGTGGAAATTTTTGAAGTCACTATCCAATTTTAAAAATTATGAAAATTTTCTAATAATTTTGTATCTCTAGAGATTAAAAATATACTATGTAATTTAACAGTGAGTCTCCTGCATTTTTGGAGTCTCGTGCGGTCGAATATGATAAACAAGCTTAAAATCTTCTCCGGCAATATTAAAAATATTGCACTAATCATTTATCAATTTTAATTTATAATTAGTTTTTACTCTAAGTCAAAATATAGTCAAGTGAAAATTTGTTTGATTCGTCTCAGTGCCAAGATTATAAATATCAAATATTAGAAACCTTTTTTTTTTTTACCCATTGGTCTTTTCTTTATCCCAACCTTTGTTTTATCTGTTGTAGTTCTTTTGCATGCAGTTTTTAATCTCCAAAATAATAGTGCTAATCAATTCCTCTTTTATGCAGGGCTCTCACCTTCTAGGGGTAAAATTGACCGCTTTTCTCTAGTATTCCCTCTCAAGAGAGTAGGTTTTGTTAAAGTATATAAAATTGACATGATATCATAAACCAACGTGACAAGAGGTCACGGGTTCGAATCTCAACCACCCTTCATGACAAAAGGTATCAGATTCTAGTATCTTCTCCTTTCCTAAGAATCAGCCGCCCCTTTATTTTCTCTCTCCTGGATTCTCTTTTTCTTCTGCTCCCGGATTCTCTCACATTCACCTTTCCTCATCCACGAAAACGCTCCTCCTGCTCCCTCTTCTGTCCTTTTTTGTGATTTCCTCATCATTGTTTTTGGGTCTGCGTGTACCATTACGACTTTATTCACGCAAAACACACTCTTTCTTCTACCTTTTTCTTCACCGTTTCTGCATCTCCTTCTCTACTCTTCATAATGGCGGACAAAAACAAATCCAGTTTACATCCAGCCATGACAGTGACAAACATTCAAAACCATGTACCCATATTATTGGAAATGGAGAAAGGATTATATTCCACTTGGTCTCACCTTTTTACCACTCACTGCAAAGCTTATCGAGTTCTCAATCACATCATTCCTCCTACCTCATCTTCCTCATCTACTGAAACCTCCTCTGAAATGGAACCTACGGCTGAATGGGAGTGAATTGATGCACGCGTTTTACAGTGGATTTACGGCACAATTTCTCATGACCTCATGACTACCATTATTTCTTCCACCGGTACCGCTACTGCTCAAAAGGCTTGGGAGGCCCTTCGGGATCTGTTCCAGGACAACAAGTCGACCCGAGCATTATATCTGGAAGATCAGTTCACCCAAACCCATCTTTCTCACTTTTCTGATGTGAGTTCATACTACCTCCATCTCAAAAGCTTGGCGAACCAGCTAGCTAATGTGGGTGCTCCCGTTACGGACCAACGTTTGGTACTGCAGTTGATCAAAGGGCTGCCTCGCACTTATAATGAAGTCGCTACTTTCCTGGAACAACAAGACTCGCTGCCTTCTTTCTACTTGGCCCGTTCCCGTCTCATTCTCCATGAGACTAGGCGTAATCATCAAGCCTCAAGAGAGGCTGTTGAAGATTCTACTGCCCTATTCACCGCCCATTCTGATGCTACTCCTCCTTCACCACGTCGCCACCCTTCACGACTACCTCCTGCCCCATCTGTCAGGGGTCATTCTAATAGGGGGCGTGGAAGTCATCGACGTGGTCAACACCGTGGGGGTGGACGCCCTTTATCTTCTCCTGGTTCATATACCTCTCCACCGCCGTCTCGATATCCAAGTCAATGGGTGCTTCTCCGTGGTCTAATATGCATGCTCAATGGGGTTCATGGCAGTATCCTCCTTGGTCTATTCCTCCATGTCCTTACCCTTCCAACCCTATGCCGTGGCAACGTTCTCCGGGTCCATCTAATACGGCTGGTGTTTTGGGTCCTCGACCTCAAGCCTATCATGCTTAGTCATTTGTCTCTCACGGGAATTCTCACTCTCACTATCCTACGGACATTACTGCTGCGATGTATACTATGGTTCTTAACCCTCAGGATGCTAATTAGTATATGGATACTGGTGCTACCAACCACATGACATCTTCGGCAGGTACTCTTTTCCCATATACTAATTCTAGCAGTACTAATCATATTATTGTTGGTAGTGGTGGTGTTAGTCCAATTCATGGTCATGGTCATACGCGTCTCCCTCCCCCTCACCCTTCCCTTGCCCTAAACCATGTCCTTCATGCTCCCAAACTTATAAAAAAATCTTGTGTCTGTTCGACGTTTCACTGTGGATAATCATGTTTCTGTTGAGTTTGATTCGTTTGGGTTTCTTGTGAAGGACCTTTGGACCGGGAGACCGATTTTGCGGTGTAATAGTGAAGGGGACCTCTATCCTCTACATCCATCACCAACTGCTCCAGCCTCTACTCCTTTTGGTGCCCTCTCAGAGACCTTATGGCATAGTCGCTTAGGACATCCTAGCGTTTCTATTGTTAATGCTCTTAGGAAGAATAACTCTATTTCATGTAATGAACTGTCTAGGTCTTCTATTTGCAAATCTTGTGTAGTGGGAAAACTTATTAAAATGCCTTTCTATGATTCTATGTCAGTGACTCATTTACCTTTTGATAGTGTTCATAGTGAACTTTGGACCTCACCTGTGGTGAGTTCTCTTGGCCACAAATATTATGTTCTGTTTTTGGATGATTATTCTAATTTTGTATGGACTTTTCCCATTGCTCATAAATCTGTTGTTTTCTCTCTGTTTGAATCTTTTTATGCCACTGTTCTTACCCAATTTGAGAGGAGTATTAAATGCTTCCAATGTGATAATGGCAAGGAATATGACAACTCCTCCTTCCACCAATTCTCCACTCGTCATGGTCTTGTGTTTCGATTCTCTTGTCCCCACACTTCCCCACAAAATGGTAAAGCTGAACGAATGATTTGAACCCTTAACAACATGGTTCGTACCCTAATGCTTCATTCATCCATGCCATCTCGACTGTGGCATCATGCCTTAGCAATGGCTACCTATCTTCATAACATCCTCCCTACCAAACTCCTCAATCATTTCTCCCCTACTCATGTCCTATATCAAAAGAGTCCAAAGTTGGATCACCTTAGAGTCTTTGGATGTCTTTGCTATCTGCTCTTTCCCTCGACCACCATGCACAAGCTTCAAGCCCGCTCTACACCCTGTGTCTTTTTAGGCTATCCTTCCAATCATAGAGGGTAAAAATGTCTTGATCTCTCCTCTAATAAAATGATTATTTCCAGACATGTGGTATTTGATGGACATCACTTTCCTTTCGCTACACCTCATCCTTCTCAAAGTTCCCAGTATGCGTTTCTAGACCCTGACTCCATCACCCCTATTCTTCCTCTTCTTGACGATCAATCTCCAATTCTGCCCACTACTCCTCCTCTACCCAATGTTCTTATCTCCCCTCCTACGTCACCATGCGGTCCTCCCAGTCCTGGGTCTCCTGAGTTATCCTCTAGTAAAGCCTCTTTATCTCCCGGCACCTCCACTCCTACCCCTCTTGCTTCCCCTCTATCTGACCCATCACTTCCGCCTACCATTGAAGTTGTTAGCCCACCTTTTTCCCCACAAATGACTACCCGAGCCCAACACGGCATCTTTAAACCTTGTAAATTTCTCAATTTATCTTCTATATCTTCCCCATCCCCTTTACCTCGTAATCCCAAAGAGGCGTTGCATGACCCGAATTGGAAAGCCGCCATGACTGATGAATATTCTGATTTAATCAGTAATGACACTTGGGATTTAGTGCCTCGCCCTGCGAATGCTAATATTATTCGTTGCATGTGGATTTTCTGTCACAAAACACACTCTGATGGCTCCTTTGCAAGGTATAAGGCTCGCTTAGTGGGTAATGGTAGTACTCAACAGGTTGGACTGGATTGTGTTGAGACCTTTAGTCCCGTTGTCAAGCCCGCTACTATTCGCACCGTTCTCAGTATTGCTCTGTGCAGGGCTTGGCCCATTCACCAGCTAGATGTTAAGAATGCATTCTTACACAATGAGTTAAAAGAAACTGTGTACATGTACCAGCCTATGGGTTTTCGTGATCATACTCGGCCAGATTATGTGTGTCGTTTGAAGAAGTCTCTTTATGGCCTGAAGCAGGCTCCTCGTGCATGGTACCAAAGATTTGCTGATTATGTTCGCACGATTGGGTTCGTAAACAGTATGTGTGACCATTCATTATTCATTCTTCGACGTGGCTCGGACATTGCATTCATGCTGTTATATGTGGCTGATATTGTGTTGACTACTTCTTCTGATGACTTACGCCAGTCTATTATCTTTCTCTTGGCATCCGAGTTTGCTATGAAAGATTTGGGTTCATTACACTATTTTCTTGGTATCGTCGTTACCTGTCGCTCTGGTGGTTTATTTCTATCTCAACAGCAATATGCTTCAGACATTATAGCACGGACTGGTATGACATCTTGTAAGCCATGTCTTACTCCGGTTGATACGTCTGGTAAACTTGGTTCTAGTACCAGCCCTCCAGTTTCCGATCCCACTCTATATAGGAGCCTTGCTGGGGCTCTTCAGTACCTTACCTTTACTAGACCTGATATATCATATGTTGTTCAACAAATCTGCCTACATATGCATGACCCAAGGGAGTCACACTTTCACGCTCTTAAACGGGTTATCCGGTATGTTCAAGGTACATTAGAGCTGGGCCTTCATCTTACCTCCTCATCGACGTCATCCCTGGTGTGCTACACTGATGCTGACTGGGCTGGCTGTCCAGATACACGTCGATCGACGTCTGGGTATTGTGTTTTCTATGGTGATAATCTGATTTCTTGGTCTGCCAAGCGTCAGTCTACTTTGTCCCGATCTAGTACTGAGGCTGAATACAAAGATGTTGCCAATGTTGTAGCTGAAACATGTTGGCTTCGAAATCTCCTCCTAGAGCTACATTGTCCGCCCTCCAAGGCCACCTTGGTATACTGTGATAATGTGAGTACTATCTACCTATCCGGCAACCCTGTTCAACACCAACGAACGAAGCACATTGAGATCGATATTCATTTCGTTCGTGAGAAGGTTGCACGGGGTCAGGTTCGAGTTCTCCATATTCCATCCCGCTTCAACATTGCAGACTTATTTACCAAAGGACTCCCTCGTGTCCTCTTTGATGATTTTCGCTTCAATCTTAGCGTTCGTCCTCCTCCCGCTTAGATTGAGGGGGTGTATTAGTGAATGTATGTATGATATTTTCCCATAAGGGTATTTGTGTAAATATGTATAGCTAGCTCTAGGGTTATTGGTGTATATATAGTCACCTATTCATGAATGAGAAAGCAAGGATCATTTCATCCTACATTAATAATGCAAATACAAATTACAAATGAGAATTTGTATTTATCCCTTTGTTGATGACAAAAATAAACTTACAAATAACAATACTAAATTAACTTGAAGATTGCTTTGTATCGAAAACCGTTACCCGGAAACTTGATAATTGTTGTAGGCGTGTGATCACTTTCCTTTTGTGATATTTTTCCCCACAAAGGTACTTGGGTTTGATGCTTAGAAATTTACAAAGAGATACAAACAACACAATATACTCTTAGTACTTAGAGTATATAACTTAATAACAAAGTGTTTAGAAAACTATAAGATTTGGAAGCACTAAACAAGAGTTAATTACTCTCTTGGAAAGAACACAAGCAAATGAGAATAAGAGAGATAGAATTCAGAAAATTGGTGTGTGTAACACCCCGTCATTTTTATGACGTCATTAATTATAATTATTATAATCACTTTTAGATATTTTATAAATATATTAAATTATTTTGAGTTAGTCTTAATAAATTTCAATCACATACAAATTTAAATATTGACATATTTAGATTGAAAATAGATTCGCGATTCCTAAATAAAGAGGTTCGAATTAAAATTATTATTTCATTAAAATGTATGAGCACACGAAGATAAATTTCTTAATTGGGTCTCGCAAGAAGATGAATCTAAATAAATAAATAATTAATTAATAAATTGATAAATAATATAAAAGGGATGAGTTAGGGTTTTATTTAAAAAAAGAAAGACTAGAACACTCCTTGCCTCATCTCCTCCCTTTCCCTTTCGAGCCTCTTCAGGGCATTTTTAGGTTCTGGTTTCTTCATAAGATTTGGAGATCTCGAAGTCGCGGTCGTGTGGGAACTTGAATCGCCTCAAAATGATTTCGTATGAGAGAGTTATGCCCAAAATACTACCAGACTGTCATGAAAATCGAAAATAGTCAATTATGAGTTTAATTGTTCAAATGCGGATTTCAATTGGCTATTCCTTCAATCAAGTATTTACGATTATTTTATGTTTATTTATTCGGTTATTATGGATGGTATGAATTGTTGGGTATTATTGATGGTGATGATTGTAGTGACTATGAAAGTATTTTTGGTTTAAATTGAGAATAATAGTTGCTAGTTGTTTTGGGTTGATTGTTGTAAATTAGAAATACCCTTATTAGGATGTTATTCAAGTCATAATGCATGATGTTAGAAAGCTAAGAGCATGATGTCTACTCTTCGTCGATGGTTGCTTAAGTTACTTGACTTGTTTTGATTATAGTTCTTTCTAGCCTTGTAGAATGTAACAAATTATATCGCGATTCGATAACTGTAAGAATTGGCTTATCGTTGTATAAGTGTTGTGTTAAAAATTGTAAGGCTTAGTTGTGATTGGTTATTTTTGGGTAACGCGAGCCGATATGTACAAAATTGGTTAATGTAAAGAAACGATTCACATATACTTTTACTTTTAAATTGATGGAAGGACTTATGTTGTGTTGAGTTAATGATTTTGACGTGTACTGAATGTGTCATGTGTGTGCTAGAGTGATCGGAAACTCATGTTGAATGGGTGATAGCGGTTACTTTGGTATTTAGTTGGTATGACAAAGTCGTTAAGGAGACTTATTAGTTCCATTCATAACTCTATAGGTGCCCATTTCATAAGAGGAAGGTAGAACTTTAATTGGATGATTTTTGTGACTTTTAGTCGTGCAGTGACGCTTACAGGTACGTACACGCAGTAATTAACTCTTGCATGCATCTTGCATTGTATATTTACCGATATTGAATTGTTTTAAAACATATAATGTACATTATCTATGAATCGTCGTCGAATGAAATATCAAAGTTATTGATTATATGATTTTCAAGTTTACTAGTAGAGAACGATGCTAGTATGCTAAATGTTTGGTAATGACTTAGAATGAGAACGGTTTCATTCCCTTGATATTGAACTTTTTATTATTTGTTTGAAAGAGAGCGAGTCCCTTATTAATGATATTGCTTATTGTTAGTTGGGAATAGTGAATGGCTTCCTTATTGATGATATTGATTATTGCTAGTTGAATGGGAACGGTCCCCTTATTAATGAGTTTGACTTACGTTAGTTTGAATGGGAATGACTCTTTTGTTATTGAGATTGATTCATGTTAGTTGAATAGCGAATGGTCCCCTTATTAATGTGGTTGAATTATATTTTATGAATGGGAAGGAATCCCTTGGTGATGGAGTAAAAAAGTATTGAATAAGGTGAAATGGAATGGGAATAAATCCCTTAGTGATGGAGTAAGAAACTTGTTGGTTGTAATGGGAAGGAGTCCCTTATTGATGAAATAGCAGATTTGTTCGATTATTGTGGCTCCCCTGGTTAGGGTACCCCAGTGGGTTAGTTCCCGGAGGTATGGATCATCAGTATATGGTCATTGTACGGGGGTATGTTCATACTTTACTATTGGGCGCCGGTATGGCCCGTCACCGCCCTTGGTTGAGGTGTTGCCATGTGGGTCTTGCAAACCCTATGGTGGCCTCTAGTCACATACTTTTAGGTATGCTGGCTCCACTGGTTTGGTACCCCAGTGGCTTTAGTTCCCGGAGGTAGGATCATCTATATATGGTTGCTGTACGGGGGTATGTTCATACTTTACCATTGGGAGCCGGTATGGCCCGTCACCGCCCTTTGGTCGAGGTGTGGCCATGTGGGTCTTGCAAACCCCAATATGGTGGCCTCTAGTCACATATATATAAATATTTGAAAGTGGTTAAGCTTTTGGTTCAAGTGATACCGAGCAGTTATGAAGTCAAAAAGAAGCGAAGAAAATGGAATTGACAGTGAGAAGTAGGAACTGATGTTCAGTGATTATGATTGACACTTGGAGTGTTGTGAAATCACCCTCATATTATGACATATTTTATTGATGCTAATTATGCCTTATTATGATATGATGTTAAATGCTGACGTGTACTGTTTGTTTTCTTTGTTGATGGCTCGTCTTTGATGGCCCTGCTATGACGCTTGGTCTATGATCTTACGTTGAGCAGCGGGGACATCATTGATAGACATTACAGGTGATGAAACTTCTATGCATTGCATACGGGGATGAGTGAGAACGTTGAAGCGTGCAATGTTACATTTATTTTGACGCTAGATGTAGTTCCTTTGTATTTAAATTTTTTATGTTTTTGGTTTGAGGCACATGTCCTCTTTTTGTATATATAATCTCCGTTGCGTAGTTTATAAATTGTATGGTTTTAAAGAATCTAGTTAGTTCAAAATGCAAGCGTTGACACCGGAACCACGATCCATGCTTGGCATATTGATTTCAGAAGCCGGCGATGAATCATTCCGCCGTGATATAGTTTTGATAGGTCGTGATGCCTTTACTTTATTAGATTTTAAATAACTTTTGTTTTTCTATAAAAGACGCACAGTTTTAAGGTAGATGCTGCCGAAATTTCCACTCACATCTTTAAAGTTGATCTTTAACGTTTATAAAAATTCTTTTTCCTTTTTCTTTTATGTAACACCCGAATTTCCTCCCGTCCTTTACGATTTTGGTTTCGTACAAAGGGGTCGGAAATTCAGGGGTGTTACAGTGTGCCATTCCACTCATCATCAAGCCCTATTTATACTACAAGAGTATAACCTAAGGGTCATGACCCAATTAAACACTCTTAATGATCAAATTGATGATCACACAATCAATACCATTAATCAATGACATTCATGAGCATTATTCACCTTCTTATTCCTTTGTAACCTCTGATTTAGAGTGAATTAAGAATGAGAATCCAATGCAATCAATTCAAGGATCAAGAAATAGCCTAACGGTCACTTCAGAAGAAAAAGCCGAGTCGACTTTTGCTCCCATAGCCAGGAAAGTCGAGTCGGCTTTTCCTGCTGGACAATTTTTGGTTCCAGAACTTAAAGCTGACTCGGCCTTAAGTTTCCCACATGGAAAACCAAGTCGGCTTTTCTTGCTGACTCGGTCTTTCCAACTTCCAATTTGTCCTATCCTTTGAACCCCTTTTGAACCTCGTATTTTAATACATATTGTTCCACTACTTTAATAGTACTTAGTGATTATAAACTTAGGATTATTAGACACTAAATGTAGTGAAATATTTAGCACCAGGTATGAGAGGGCATGTGTTGCATCCACACTTCTAGCCTAAAGGGTCTCGTTTAATTTGAGGGGCGTGTTAGAGTATATAATATATCCCGGGGCCTCAACCATCAGCTTAAGTTTTTGGTTGAGTTGGTTCCTTGACATGTATGGCAGTATGGATTGTCTGTCACCTTCCCTCACCCAGACCCTATTTTCGAGCAAAATATTGGGTTGATGATGATGATGATGACAGATACAAATGATTAAATTAATATATTAAACTTCATCAAATAGCAAATATTGCGAGTATTTTAAAACAGAGTAACTTATAAATAAAATAATGCTCCTAGGTGAAATGATAACACGTGGGTCGGTTCAACAAAAACAACAATTACTACCATTCAAATAAAAACAAAAAAGGACATACTAATTAACAGTAAGCACATTCCTTTCCAAAAAGAATCTTAAACCTTTTATTTCTTATAATATAAATATCCATCATTCATTCATTTCATTTATCCCACATTTCTAAATTCTAACCTCATCCTTTTTTTGTTCCATTTTTCTCCCTTTCCACTTAAGAAAATACTTAAAAACGAAAAAAAATATATGGGTATATTAGGAGGAGAACATCATACTGGGCTTCGAATTTTAATACTTCAAATATCTGAAGATAATCAGTATTTAAGTAATAAAGTTGTGGTTAAATCTGGTTTAAAATCATTAACCAGAACTCCCATTACTTTAATTTCATCAATTAACATTGCTAATCATAGTAATGTTATTAATGAAGAGGTTAATTGCTTTTTGAGATCATGCCATTTATGCCATAAGCCTCTTTCCCATCATAAAGATGTTTATATGTACAGGTAATCTTTATACTTCTTGTTTCATTATATTTGCTACATTTTATTTGTTACGCAATTTAATATGTTATTTTAATCATTTATATCTTAAGCTATGTTTAACTCAAAATTATAAAAATTTGATAATATGAAAGTATTCGATTAGAAGATTTAAACAAGATTTCATTTGACTATATTTTTCTAACACATTAGCCGCAATATATAAAATAAGCTTGAAAGATAATAGTACTAATAGTTATTCACTCTACAAATTATGTGAGTGGTCTCCATAAAATTTAGGATAAAGAGTACTTCTCTATAATTTTTAATCAGACATGAAGTAACTTTTAGGTATTGTTTTGAGATATTTTTTTTTACTGTTAGACTACTTTCAAATAAGAAGTTTATATGCTAATTATTTATATTAGTTCGAGTAGGAATATATTATCTGTGTATGTTGCATGGTGCGCGTCTTATGATGAGACCTGACACATACAAGAAAACTATAGCTTAATTTGTGATTATAGTATTGTTTACCAATTTGCCTTAGTTTGTATTTTATTTTCAATCTATAAAATAAGATATTAAAATAATTATGTGGAATCTTATAATATCAAATATATAAATATCCGTATTACCAATTTATGAAAATAATATTTCAAAAAAAAATTATGAAAAAAATTTTGAATGTCTATGTTTTAGATATTTTATTTTGGAATTTATTGATTTTTTTAAGAGTAGTAGTGGTAGTTGATGATTTCATTAGCTGGATGAGATGACTAATAAGAATCCAATTGAAAAACAACTTTTTGAGTGGTTAAGCCCACAGATTCCGTTACTAATTTAATGAAAATGCCACAATTAAAATGTGGTTCCCATAACAAAACACAAGCCACATATAAATCACAAAATGTTGTATTACTACAAAATATTTTATATATATATATAATATATGTATTGAATAATATAACTAATACAATTATCAACATATTAATTAATAGTTTTGAGGTCGTATTATCAAGAAATGATCTCTCACAAGAGTAGAACAATATAAATAACAAGTCTTTAAATGACATCGTTTCACATTGTCTCATCATGAGGCGAACCCATATAATTAGTCTCTTTCTCTAATTGACCGCATAAAAATTATAAGTTATCACTTTACCGTTACAACTTATAAGTGATCAGTTTACGATTATCAAAATTTTTTATCGAATAAAGTTATAAGTTATCATTTTATAATTGCGAAACCGTTCATTGATTTGAGTATTTGTGAATGAACTAATGCAACAATTAAACTTTTCTAAATGGAATATTTTATACCCAAGTGAAGTTCATTAAACCTTACTCTCTCACATCATACACCATTTAATTTTTTAATGAAAAATAGTGAAAAAAAAGAGTTGAGCTTAAAAATAATATATAAAAAAATAAAAGATAAAATTAAGTAGATAAAATATAAAATAAATATAAATATACAAATTAAAATTAAAAGAATAAGAGTGAGACTACAGAAGAATGTAAAATGGACTGACAAAAAAAAATAGTGGCTCTAATCAAGAGGGATAAATGGGCATATTCCATCTCCTATAGGAGTAGAACATTAGTCAAAAGGGAATATGGAAAGGTTGAATACATTTTGCATCACAAATTTCACAATGAAAAATAAAATAGACAATTATTTTAGATTTTCTTAAAAAAAATTTTGTGGAAGGAAAAAGAATACGTTAACATACAACAACGACTAGATTTATACTTATGTCATGCATGGTTTATTTTAAATAATTAAATAAATATGGAATAAGTTCCAAAATAGTAATTAATATTCTTCAAATAAATCATTAAAATTTTAAATATCACAAATTATTATGCATGTTTATCTTATCACTTAGTTTGATTAGTATTAACTTTTAAATCAATCGGTTATTTCAGCATTGTTATACGCATATTTATTTTTATTTTTTATCACTATTCTATCAATCATTTTTAGTTTCTATTTTAATCGTAATTTATAAATTAAAACATTATTAGGAGAAATCATGTAATTTGATTCGTCTCAATTAATAATAAAATAGTGCATGACAAGTGTGTATAACCGATATGACCTTTTAGAAGGCGGTTTAATTTAATTATTTTTCATAATTTAAACAGAGGGGACCAAGGATTTTGCAGCATAGAATGTAGGAGCAGACAAATAATGATGGATGAAACAAAAGAATTGGAAGCAAAGATGAAGAAGAAGAGGAATGAAGCAAAGAGTATTAAGAGCATTGATTGTAGTGGTTGTGAGACTTGTAAATTATTACATGATCTTAGACGACGTCGTAATAATAAGTTTAAGCCATTAATCTCTTCTATTAAACATCAACAACCTTTACTATCTATCTCATAGGATCATTTTTTATTATTTTTATTGATTATATGTTTAGAGATTTTAATTTTGGTGTAAATTTTTGGTAGCTAGGGTTGAGAATTGAGATGAATATAGTAATTTGTTCATCCTCTCTTTATATTTTTTAATGGAAATTAGTTAAAATAAGTGTATAATTTGTTGGATTTTAATATGAAATCATAAGATGATAATTTTAATTAATTTAGAAGATTTTATGACTATCATTTGAGAAATTTGGAGTTTTTTTTATAATGGTTAAGCAATTTTTTTGTGTGCTCGTTCGAGTAACCTCTATTTTCTTGCCCATTGAATTTCTTTGGTTGGAATTCGTATATTATAAAAGTAAAGGTAAAGGTCACTCCTAATATCCCTCACAAGGTTGGGTCCGGGTGGGTTTTTTTTTCCTGAAAGATGCGGACAAATCATATCCGTTCTCCTAAATAGGGAGTATAGAGAGATGCGCGCAGTCAAGAAACCCCCAATTGTGATACCTGCGTCCAGTAGGGGTCGAACCCAATACCTTCTACTCCACATGTAGATGCTCTATCTATTGAGCCACAAGCGCTTCCGGTAATTTGTATTCCTAATTGATTCATAATTAGGAAATCAAATGTTTATAATTCATGTTGATTAAAGTATTTAGGAAACATTGAGATCAAAAATCTCAACTTTTACCTATTTGTTATTAATAGTTCCAACTTTTATTACTTAGTAATCCTAATTCTTAACTTTAGTATGAGTTTGCCCAAATATTACTGACTTAGAAACTTATTAGTACAGGTTAACTTAACCCTTTTTAGTGGCATAAAACTTAAGCCCGTTAAGGGTCGGATCACATTTTAACGGGTCATTAGCGGGCCTTGGTGTAAAGGGTCGGGCCGGATAATTATAAGAATTAATTCCGAAAAAAAATTTGCCACTTTTTTTTAAATTTTTAAATGATATTATTATAAACATAAGTAGATCGACCCAACGGGTCATAAAATATAATAAAAAATTGTTTTTATTAACTTTTAAAAAATGGGTTAAAGTGGGTCGGATTTAAACGGGCTTGACCCATCCCGCCCCATTTAACATTTGACACAACCCGACCCATTTAAATTTTGACCCGCCCCGCCCCGTTGAACACCTCTAATCCAAACCAAAAACTAGGAGATCATGATGCAAACTCTCGACCTTTTATTTAAATCTTCAACATATCATTATGATACAGTCTAAACACAATTGGATTGGCCCGTGTCGTCAATATCTTGGCAAAAGAGGCGTCAGAAAGATTCAATAAGGGTCTAGAAGGTGCTAGAAGTATCTAGCATTATCTTGTAAATACTCGAGCGTTCTAGAATGGAATAATGTAGTGTATTCTAGAGTGTTCTAGGCATGTCCAAAACCTTATAAATCTTTCTACTCATGTACACAATCTAGGTTAGTAGTGTAGAGCGTTCTAAAGAACTCTACGTTAATTAGGAGCATTCTAGAATTGCCCAAAGTAAGAGGCCTTGCCTATAAATAGGCACTTAAGTTCATTTTTGCATTCAAATTCTAACAAATTCTAAAAGATTCTTGTAAAGCATGTAACTTTCTTATAAGAATATTATCTTATTAATATAAATTCCTTTTCCACACAAATACTTTTTTACTACGCTTACCTTAGCATTTCTGGCCAAACTCATTGGCTTGCACACATAAAGGGTCGAGTTTAAGGCTGAGCTAATGCAATCGTTAGTTATTGACATTAGGGTCATAGGTCTGATACCCTAATGGACCCGCTACATACATGATCCTGATTTAAGGGATAGGCCGAATTTTTACTAATCCATTGGGTCGAAGTCTAGATTTGGATCCAAAAACAATAAATGGGTCTGGTTTGGGTCTAGGGTCTCTAGATTAGGCCCGACCCGTATCCAATCTTTGAGCTCATTTAAGACTAAAACAAGCCATATCAGTTCTTGACCCGATCTATCACACAACTCAAAATCACTTTCAAGCTCATTCTAAACGAATTTTATACTTATTTTGACTCATTTTAGACTTATATTAAACTCATTTTGACCTAATTAAACTTTCAAAGTGAAAAAAAGTACAATATGAACATTTTAATTGAGACTCATTTATAACTCATTATAAACCTTAAACTTTAAAAATGTAAAAAAAATAAAAGTATAAACTATTACATGAAGTGATGATCGAGATCTGATATATGTTTTAGGAGTTACTTAAATAATGATTTTTATTCAATAAATTAGAACAAAAAACTTTTACCATCAAATATTGTGACAACCCATGGACTACAGACACTACAGTACTACACTACATCCCTGCCTCGACAAAAAATTGCGGCCCACATGGGCTAATCTAGGAATAAATATTTTTCTATTAATCACAATTAATTGAACTTATTCCTAATAATCTTGAACTAAACTACTATAGGAGTAGGGGCGGAGCAAACAATTCTGAGGCCTGTTTATTATTTATAAATTTTTAAAATTGAGGCCCTTTATAATTAAAAGAAAATTTAACAAGATAAAGAATTACACAAAAATTTGCGTAAGACCATCTTATTCTAAGACCACAATTGGGCGGACCCATTGCAGGCGCGTGTAGCACACGCACCCTCCACATTCCATTTTTTTTGTTTTTTTCATTTTCTGGGCATTTTTTATTTTGGACGTTAAAGGTATCAATTTTGACCTTAAAGATATCAATTTCAACGTAAAGTAGTAATTAAACACATCAATTAAAATAAATTTCAATTTGAACTTATAAGTGATTAATTGTGGCGTTAAACTGATCAATTTCCACCTAAATTGAAATTGATATTTTTAAGGTCAAAATTGATACTCCCTCCGTTCCTTTTTGTTTTTCCACCTTCTTAAAACGGGTAGTTCCATAAGTTTTTTCACTTTAGAATACTTTCCATTTTTGGAAAGTTTTCATCCCACTTATACCCCTTAAAACCCCACTTTCCTTACTCCACACTACCATTTAATTATTTTCTCTTTCATACTTTCAATACAATCATTACATTACACTATTTTTTTCTCTCATACTTTCAATACAATCATTATTTCCCACTATTATATAATTAAAATAATACCCACTACCATCAAAGATTTCATTTTTCTTAATCTTGGTGAAAAACCCAAATAGGAACATCAAAAAGGAACGGAGGGAGTACCTTTAAAAGTAAAATTGAAAAATGTCCAGAAAATGAAAAAGAAGAGAGAAAGTGCAATGGGCTGGAATATTGGGCCGTCTTAAAAGGTCTCTCCCAGGGCCGTCTGAAAAAATTAAAAGAAAATTCAACAAGATAAAAATTCAATATAATTTATATTTCTAAACTTAAATTAAGTTGTTAAAAATTAAACTTTCTTTTCTATTGTTAAAATGAAAGAAAAAAAAATAGTAATAATTGATGACCAATAATAAAAGAGTAACAGTTTAGAGGGTTGAAAAATTAAAAATAAATTGTTGATTGTTTTTATAAATTAAGTTAGTGATAATTGATATTTGATGAATGTGTAAACATTAAATAAGGTAAGAAAAAATATTTGGAAGGTTAAGAGTTGTTTTGGAAATAGATAAAAAAGGAGAGAAAAATGTAATAAATAGGTTTTAAACATATGACCATTGATACATTAAGTAAAACTCTTACCAACTACTCTACCCCAATAATATGCTATTCTACAATAATATTTTAATATGAGGCCTTTTAGGTTCGGGGGCCCTGTGCGGTTGGCACCTCGCACGGCCCCAGAACTGCCCCTGTATAGGAGAATCATACATTCTACTAAAACAATAAAAGAATATGATACATGTTACTTTTATACATTATGTTTTCCCTCTTAAATTTTAAGTAATTAAATATGGAACTTTGAGTTTTAATTAAACTTTATTTCTTAATGAATAATAATAGTAAGAAGAAAGTCTATTTTAAGACCTTTAATTTTTAAAATACACTTTTTTGAGAAAAAATATTTTGGGTAATTTTCATTTTTAGTAAATTTTTGACTAAACTATTAACTATACCTTATTTACGATACAAAAATAATTAGAATATAAAATAGTTGTTGACTATAAATAACGTTATAATTAAAAACTCTTAAATTATGTAACGTCAAAAAAAATTTCAACTTAATTATTCAGCTAATATTTACAAAATAATAACTAAAATATTATTTAAATTAATTTTACAATGATAAATTATGATAAAGAAAATTACTGAAGTTTATATTTTGAGCATACCATAAATAAATTGTTTGTGTAATATACCGTATACTCATTTCGTAGAAGGAAGTTTGATATAATATTTGCACAATAATTTAGCCTATGTTTAGTAAACCTTAAATTTAATATATACTCAGATTAATCGATCCATTTAGGAAAGAAAAATTTTCATTAGTAAAAATTATTTTTTATTAGTAAATATTATTTTAATCAGTGAAATAGAATTATTTTACTTATAATCGTTTTAGTTAGTAATATATAGTTATGATCAATATATTGGTTAGTTTTGAAAAAAAACAATTATATTTAATAATTTTTTTTACATAACTTGATAAATTAACATATTAGTGCATTGCACGGGACATATACTAGTATAATATAATTATGTACAATGCACCAAAAATATAAATCTAAATGGCCTTCAATCAAAAAAGAAATCCAATGTAGCATTTTATTAAACAAATAATTAAAAGTAATAATTAAACAAAGACAAGAAAGACAGCAAAAAAAATGAAGATTATTTGAAGGGAAATTCCACTTGTAGCATTGAGTTTTCATGACATGCCGTTGGTAGCATTTTTTTAAGAAAATTTCAACTAATAGCATCCAGTTTATGCACAATTAATGGTCGTAGTATTTTCGTAAAATTCTTGTTAAATTCCGTTAGATTCATCATTTTGTTAGTTTTTTCCCACATGCTAGCATCCAATTTTCGTTTAATTTACCGATTTATAAATGTTGTATAGTGGGAGGATATAGTAAATCATTAAATTCTCATATGAATAACAATTACCAATCAACATTTATAAATTATGCATCAAAAACATAAATAATAGTGATCTATGTTGATTTCCGGCTCAGCCGATCCAATGGGGTGTCAATGATGTCAATTGACATCCCTTAAATAAAAATTAAAATTAAAAATATCCGAGATTGGAGTTAGAGTAGTTGGTGGAAGCAATTATCCTCTAAAACTTATGTCCTGGGTTCAAATCCTTCCACATACACAATTTTTTTATTAGTTTTTCACGGAGAGTGCAAATATTGGGAAAGCAATGGTTTTGGGAATGAAAAAACACGCATTAAAGTTTTTTTTGGTGACTTCAATTTATATTAATGCTTTATTAATACCTATCTTTTTAAAAATGGCTTTTTGGTTTTTATATTTTTGTTTTTTTATTCTTAAAATTTCCGTTTTGAAAATTCTAGTCTTTATTATTTTTATTCAATTTACCTTATTTTTTCATTTTAATATGTTATATTAAATTTGTCCTATTTTTATTTTTAAATATGACTTAATTATTTTTACAATTTATATTATCTCTCTTAAATCTTAATATTCCAGTACTTTAACCATTTTACTTAATCAAAGTGTCAACAATAATGGGGCTAAATAGTTGGACAAAAGAGTACATAATTGATTACACATATATGATCTTGACATTACCTACATTTCATAAAAAGTGATAGCTTAAGCTTTGAAATGATTTTTTTTTTTTGTGTGTTTTTAGTTTGTTCGTTTCAAAAGATCAATTAGTTCTATAGTTATTTTATCGTTTGTTTTAGACATGACTCATCATTTTTACTCTTTATATTATCTACTTTAATTCTAAATAATCCAATACGTCAACACACTATTATTTAACTCCTTAGTCTCCATGACATTTGTAAAAGGAGTATTCTAACTATGATCGAGTTAGTATTTAGTAGTAGCATAGGTTATATTAGAGTGGTATCTTCTCACTAGCTCCATCTCATTATTTCCTTTGATAATACCATAATGATATGGTTTGATGTGCTTTATTCTTCCTCATACGCTATCATTTTTAACTTATTGTTGCTATACTCCTCCAACTTGTACATTGTGTTATATCTTCGGCTTGTTCGTACCATATAATTTTAAACGTTATTTTTTAAAAAAATTATCGACATCACTTGTTCTATTTTTTGGTTCCGCCCCTGTATACGAATCAACAATGGCGAAACATTGTTAGGGCGGGTAGGGGCTTCGCCCCTCTGAGATTTTTGGCAATTTTTATTTAATATACAATTGTCATTTTATATTTTTATAATTCTATCCCAACAAATAAAAGCAATACTGTTAAAAGAAAGAGAATAATTGAACAAAATAAAAAAAAAACTAATAAGTTATTAATAGAATATCAAATTAGGAATGAAATTATCATTTAACAACTGGATATAAAAAAAAGTGATCGGGAGAAATCCATAAAATAAAAAATTAAGCTTACTATCCTCAATTGAAGAATAAAGGTTTGTTTTATATTTTTAATTGAATTTTCTTATCTTTATTTTAATAATTAGTTTGAATAAGTGAATACTTGAATCTTGAAAACTCATACAAATCAATTATGACGATAGTAAAGAAAGGACTTCGTAACAAAATGAGCGATAATTTTCTTACTAATAGTTTAGTAATATATCTTTAGAGACAAATAGCAAAAACATATAGTGTCAATGAGATTATAGATAATTTAAATATTTTATGGCTAAAGAGCATCAACTTTTATTTTTAACTCCGCCCCTTTAAAATTTGTTCAAGTTTCGCCACTGCGAATCAACTAATGAGATTAAGTATCTATTAATTTTTGCTTTAAACTCTCGTTATATTGATTAAATTAATAAGAATTTAACTAAAATTTACGTTGAATCTGAGTTATCATGGTCTCAAACTCTCCTTATATTGGTAAGGTTAACAAAAAATATTTAATTCAAGACTAATATGCCAATTTTAATTACTAATCCACATTTTATAAATACTTTATCGCAATTTTAGTCCATCATAAAATGGGATCGATCAACCCCTCTATTGTAGAAACTAATCGACTCACTAATCATTCTAATAAACATGAAAAGTTCAAACAAAGCCCTAAACATGCTTATAGAAATGAATTATAATGAAAGAAATGAAAATAAATACTCCCTCTATTCGTTTTTTTTTCACTTTACCTTTTGCACGAATTTTTTAGCAAATTTTAAGCCTTAATATATTTAAGTACGCATCATCAAAAAATTTATAAATATTATATATTAAAAAACTTTACATCAAGACAAATCTAACAAGATCTCACATGAATATATTTCATCTTCAATATATACTTCAAAAATCTAGTTTAAATTCCTCTCTCATAAAGTGGACAAACTTAAAGTGGACAAACAAAAAGTAAGGGAGGGAGCAAATAGTGACAATAATTAAACACAAATTCTTACTTGAGAGTTGAGATCGTCTTTACAAAAGAGGTCTCAAGTTTGGGCCAACCCAATTTTTAAATTTTTTTAAAAAACTAAACTTTCTAAATATGCTTTTTAACTTCCATTTTCAGTTTTCTTTTTTCTCTTTCCAGACAAAACTTATCAAAGTTATGTATTTATACTTCATCATTTTCGTTTTTAAAGCTTTCATTTTCATTTTTTTGGGTTGATTGTGTTTGATAGGATTTAGAAAATGGGTCTGGGCAACCCAAACAAGGAGGAAAAGAAGTAGTCCACTCATAAACCCAAAGAAGGTTCACTATTAAAACCAATTGGTAATAGTAGGAGTTACTCCTTGAGTATATAAAGTGATGCATACTCTTCTCTTTTTCCGATGTGGGACAACTCACATGTGGGTAACACATGAGCACTTCAACACTCCCCCTCTTTTCCAGATAATAATGTCAAGTCGACATTTTCTTCTTTGCCACATAGTCGACTTGACTTTTGTTGCTGATAGCTCTCCTTATTCCAAAATCAAACGTTAAGTCAACGTTTTTGATGCTTCCTCCTTAAATAATGTTGTTCTAAGATTAAATTTTAAAATCTTTTATTTTAAAATTTGGTTAATATAATTTTTTTTTTCAAACTGAATGTACGAATCGCTTTATCGTTAGAATAAATTTTTGACAAAAATTTTGTGGAAATCTAGGATAGAGTGAAACAATACAATGAGTCCTCATGTAACATGTTCAATAAAAGACCCAAGTCAACTTCTTTTTTTAGAAAAAATACTATAAAGTCAACTTTTTAATAGATAAAGATAAAGAAATGAAAAAAAAATATATTGATAAGGGTATTTGAGTCATTTAAAAAAAGTATTTTAATGGATAATTTAGTTCATTTCCAAAAAAAACATGAGCAAGAAGAAATTACACCTACAAGCTTATTGAGTTCTTATTTGTTAACATAAAAATTGAAAATGAATTTAAGGAAGCAAAACAAAGGAATGGTATTATCCAAGTCAAATCATAAGACCCAAAAAGTTGGCACTAATAACAACACTAGATTATTACTCCTATTTTTGTTGATTAATTTTTCAACTTTTTTGTATTCATCAATCAATTCTCATTCATTTTCAAGTGGGTTCTTTTTAATCGGGTTCGGGTAGTAACTATACACAAATCCCCAATTCTTTAATTTTCTCTACTTCTTAATTTCAATCCCACAATCCCTAATCTCAAATCTTTTCTCTCTCTACTCTCAATTCCCTAAAGTTTTTCCCAATTTTCTTCCGCCGACAACATTGAAATCTTCCGTCTTTTTCTCAAATTTTGATTTTATTGAACTCTAATTTTACATCTCTGTGAAATTATTGATCAATTTTTATTATTGAAATTAAGTTTTAGTTTCATAGTTGGGTTTTTAGTTGAATCCTTGATTTTTAGAAGGTGGGTTTAGATCAAATTGGGAATTTTTTTGAAATTTTTATTGCTTGAAGGAATTGGTAGGTATAGTAGTAGAAGAGTTCAAAGGAATTAATGTAAAATAAGGGTTTTGATAAGCTTTTCTAATTGCTGGGAAATAGTTATTTTTCCTGTGGTAGAGATTGTGTGCCGAAGAAGAATATGATGCAGAATAGTAGTAGTAACGGTAATATTTTAGGGAGTTTGAGACAGAATTGCAGTGTTCTTGCAGTTGTTTGTGATAGTAAGGTTAGAGGACGTCAAACCGAAGATCGATTAAGGTACCCTTTTCCTGGATTAGGATCTTCGAGCCGGTTAGAGGTATACACTGAATTTTTACTTATTGTTTTGTTGAATTTTCTTTGTTCATGTTTTTGCTTTCTTTTTGTTGAATTTTTCTGGAAAACAAAATTATTTGCAGGTTAGGACATTGAAAAATCCTAGCTTGGATGAGTTATGGAGAACCCTTGAATCATGGAAGCCCAATGTGGTGTATTTACAAGGGCAAGTATTGCCAAATGATGAAATTGGGTCTTTAGTATGGGATGGTGGTGATTTGTCTAATAATGCTGAAGTGATAGCTGAAGTTTTTAGTCATGTATTGCCTTCAATGGTATGTGGATTTTCTACACTTCTCAATTGATTTGTTGAATTTTCTAGTAAATAAAGTTATTGTTTTGTTGAATTTTTGTTGTTTATGTTTCTGGTAGGATGAATGGGTGTATGTGAAAGTGTAGGTAAATCGAGAAAGTTTTTTAGGTGAAATGCAAAATAAGGGATAAAAGAAGCACACAAATGTAAATAACATTAGTCTAGTGAGAAAAATTACAAGAACCCAAAGTAACTTTGCTTATTATTTGAGAAGTAGAATGTTATTTGAAATTTATCAAATATGCTTAGGTGGACCTTTGGGTTTGGATGTGTTGTTGGAACTAGCATCTAGTATTTCTAACTCTTAATTTTTGTGAAGAGAACCTGCAAATACTTTTCATTCAGAAATTCAAATTATAAAAGATCTTGGATGATCATTGTCATCGTCATCATCTTTCATGAGATGGATGTTGTGAAGTTCTAATTGTCAAGGCTAAGATGATAGTATAATACAAGTCTTGTGCTCATATGTCTATCTTTCATGGTTTCCTTGATCTAGAATATGGCATAAGGGCGACATTGTGTTGATGATATTATATGGGTTTTCAAACATCTTACCCCGATCGTAATTTGTTTTGGTTTTAGTGTTAATATTAGTATTTAGTAAGTTTAGCATGTTTATAGCTGTATGAGTTTATCAATGTTTCTTGGACTCTTTAATCTGCTCCAGTACTTGGATCCTTTGGCAGTTAGACTTAGATGTGAGTAGGACTCTTTGACACTTCACTTTGGATAAAAGATAGGGAAGTTTCCCCGTAAATAAACGAATTATTAATTAATTACATACTTGACGGAAATGAGTTCTGAAGTCTTATAACCTCGAGATCTATAATGAAAACTCAAATGCCATAAACTATGAGCATAACTACCACCTTAACCATATAAAATGTAGGTATATTTTTGTTGCTTTGCTTTTTGAAAAATGTGCAAGAGCATTTGATGTGTTGAACTAGTTGTAAAAGACTTTGAGTCATTTGATTATTGTGGGTGCTACAAAGTTGACGGATGTGCTAATTTGTCAACTTATTTCTGTCGACATTCACCAATAGCAACACCATTATTTTAACTCAACGACATTAAAATAGTTCCTTCCATGGTGGGTGGCCTTACCCTTGTGATTGTGAAGAGGGTGTTTTTGGTTCACTCTTGGTTCCATTTAGAACTCCTACTGCAAATTATTCATGCATTTAGTCTTCCCATCCGTTTTTTTGAGTGGAAAAGAGCAAGCAAGATATACTTTACTAGTGATAAAAGTGATACTGGCTTCACGCATTTAGAATTCCCCTGCCCTAGCTCAAGTATGATGGTTCTGCTAGCTTTTATTTTTGAGGACACTGTAGCATCGGAAAACATGCTTACAATTAAAGAGATGACAGTGTCATGGATAGTTTTGTCACTTTACATCGAGATCTAATTGATTGGTTTTTGCAGGTTTATCTGGAGATTCCGAATGGTGAAATATTGGCTGATGCTATTCATTCTAAGGTGAGGGAACAAACTTAAGCTGCATACTTAATTTCCTCTTCTATGTCAATTTTTGACTAGTGGGTAGGGAGCTTTTTTGTCAATAGTATTACTTTGTTGACCAACATTTGCTATCCTTTTTTTGGCAGGGTGTTCCATATGTCATATTTTGGCGGAACACATTTTCGTGTTTTGCGGCTGCTCATTTTCGAAATGCTTTATTTTCAGTTGTACAGAGGTATTATATTTGTAACAGTGTTATCGGTACTATATTTTCCTTTGAATATCTAGAGATATATGTTCGTATCTTTTCTTGTTAAAAACACCATTTGTTCTGTTGAGTTTGCTGCAGTTGACTTTTAGTACGAGAGCTTTTAGGGTCAATTGTAGCAATCTCAATGGGACGGATAAGTATGATGTTAGCATATCTTTGTCATCTCAATTTGTGTTATTCAATATGCCTTGTGAGTTGTGACTGGAGTAGGCAACTATTCTATTTATGAACAAGTCATTTGGGTACCATTTAGCCTTTCGTTGTTATTGCTGTGCTGTTTAAAGATAGAACCAATGTGAAAAGTATTCCGTTGTTTTATGGTTTGGCTGTTTAAAGATATAATTTCTGCTTATGCATGTTGAATTACTGAAGTAAGTCTGGGGAATCTTCTTTCTTTTGTAGCTCCCCATGCCATACCTGTGATGCTTTTCAACTGGCAGATGCATCTTTTAGACTTTATTGCATCAGGAACAATGCAGTGGTTCCAAGAAACAGCCAAAAGATTGTTGGTAAACTTGGTCCATCTCTTCTTGGGGAAGCTCCTATCATTGAAGTTGCTTTGCCCGAGGTTGATGTTGGCGAAGACGAAGATGACGAAGATGAAGATGGCTCTGGAAGTAATTTATCCGCAGTCAAAATACACGACGATGATGTGAGCACGAGATTTCTGATATGTGGGGTGGCATGTTCATTGGTGAGTTTTTGAAGCCTAATTGATGGTAATGAAAAATGGCATTTCTCTTATTCAGATTTTTCTTTTTTCAGGATGCATATTTGTTGGGATGTTTGGAGGATGGACTGAATGCTCTTTTGGGAATAGAAGTAAGTCAAATTGCTCGTCTTTTCAAATTCCAAATAATGTCTTGGCCTCCTTCTTAAGTTCTAAACTTAATCATTTCTTTTATTCTCTGGTTGTCTCACATCTGCCCTTGTTTAAGTGTGAAACTCAATTTTCATGCTAATGTAATTAAGATCAACTCTTCTGGTACCCTACATTTTAAGATTATGTTGCATTGAGGCTTTCTTAAGCAATAAGTTATTGCATACTTTGTGATAAATTGAGTCAAAGGGTCAAAGGGTATTATTGCCATAATGCCATTTTACTATTAGTTAGTCTTTCTATTTTTTTAGGACATCTGTATTTTTAGTAATTGTTTGTTGGGCTTAGGCTATATAAACAGCCAGCCATGTAGTGGTTGAGCTTTTTGCATATTGAATTAGAGGAATAAAAAGGGAGTCTGGGCAAACTCGAATTGCTCCATTCAGTCAAAAGTGTTCTGATCTTTATTGCTTACTGTCTTTGTTACTGTTCTTGGCCAGTTTATTACATACTTTCATGGTACTTTGCATATCATTATATATTGTCGAAAACTTCATTATCTGTACTTTAGACAATTGTCCAAAATTTTATTGTTGCTTCAGCAACACCTCAAGTAGTAGATAACTAGATATGGTCTGTATGCTGCAGAATGCCTATGCTTGCTTTTCAGTAATGATGTATTGAGCTCATTATGGTGTCTAATGGGTTTTAAAATTTGTTTGCTTTTACACTTGTATTCCTTCAGATGCGTGGGAGCAAGCTTCAAAGCCGCTCTAGGTACGTTTTTTTATTGGTGATGTTGTATGAGAATAATTAAGTGTGATAGCTACTTTCTGCATTTCATTTCGGAGACGGGGAATAAGGCTGATTGAAATCCTCTCTGCCTTGTGTTTTCCCACTGAAAACAGAGTGATAATGCAGATTTTATTTATTTTTTTTTATGAAATATTAAGATCTTCTATTTCAATTTCCAGTGCCCCACTACCACCACAGCATGCAGGTGGATTCTCGCGTGGTGTTGTGACCATGAAATGTGATATTTCTACCTGTAGTGCTGCTCATATTTCTCTTCTGGTGTCTGGAAGTGCACAAACTTGTTTTGATGATCAGGTTACCTTTGTTCCTTGCTTGCATTGTTTTCTTGTTGATTATTTAGGAGAAAAATATATTTATATATTGTTTGAATGAATTCTCAGCAATTGGAAAATCATATAAAGAAGGAGGCCATTGAAAGAAGTCAGCTCATACAGGCAGTACCATCTTCGGAGGAAACTAAATTACCTACATCTGAGCCTCGAACGTCTGTCTCCATTGCTTGTGGAGCAGAAGTTTTTGAAGTATACTTGAAAGCACCGTCATGGGCCCTGCAGGTTCTTGATTTAAACCCTTGTATATTCATATTTGCCTGTTTTCTTCTATATTACTCGGACTCTTCATTTTGCTTTACGTACCCGTGTCTGATCATTGATCCTCGGACATTGGTATGGCGCTTAGACACTTCATTTTAGGCGTAAAATTGATTATTAGACGTATTCGACACTTGAACACGTACCAATATCCAACATCAGTTCCCGAGTCCAAGTAACATAGGTTTTCTTTATGGAATGATATAGCTCACTAAATAAATAAGAAGATCAGACATCGTCGGGTTCATGACTATTATCATGTCATTGGATTAAAGTGTTTTCTCTTATTGATGATGTTTAAATGGGTTTTAAGTGGCACGTTTCTGTCTGATTCAGTAGGCTGTATGGACAGGACATACAGACCTTACTGGAGTAATATTTGGTGTCCTGGAATGTAACGTTTAACATTTTTATCTGCTGGAGCACGCTTTCTTGGTTGCCTCAGTCCTTTTCTTTTAAATAGTACTGTTCTGTTTTACGTAGGTATTGCGGCAGTTGGCACCAGAAAGCTCTTATAGAAGTCTAGTAGCCCTTGGAATTGCTAGCATTCAGGGATTGGCTGTTGCTTCATTTCAGAAAGATGATGCTGAACGTCTTCTGTTCTTCTGTAAAAGACAAGAGAAAGTTCAACACCCACTCAGCAGTGATCTAGTTGCCCCACCAAGTTGGCTGAGACCACCTCCTCCAAGCAGAAATTTTTCGGAAAGAGGTCAAGGATCGAGCCCTTGTTCACATTACAGTTCATATTCTAAAAATCAACTTGGCACAACGAGATCTGAGCTAGAAGATAAAGCTAGATTTTCTAATGGGACATACAGTCCTGTTGTTCCCATCCGGAAAAAGTTGAAAGTAGCAGCAATGAGACCCATACCTTTCACCAATGTTCGGAAAATGATGCCTTTTTCGGGGATAGTGCAAGCAGATAGTTATGATACTGGTCAAGGGAAACCCAGCTTGCCTTCTGTTCCACCAACCAAGCATAGTATCTTGGCTTCACATCCTGCTCCTAACAGAAGGGCATCAAACGCATATCAGGCTAAGCAGATCATATCTTTAAATCCAATGCCTCTGAAAAAACATGGATGTGGTAGACCACCTATCCAGTTGTGCTCTGAGGTAAAATTACCCGTCAATTTGCAAGTAATTTTGGTTGATTCATTAATTTTTTGAAACACAGATGGTTGAATACCTTTTATTGGTTGCGAGGCTGAATATTTTTGGTGTGATTCTAACAGTTTTTGATGTCAGCTTAAACGCTTCCAATCTGAAGATGTCTATATCTGCATTGATTTTCAAATTTGACATGATCTCAGTTTATTATGTTTTAATTATAAAAACTAGAAATTAATAAACCTTATGTTGAGACAAATCAAACAAATCTCATTTGACTATGTTTTAGTGCATGATTTAAGAATAAAATACATATTGAGAGTGATTGATGAATAGTAACCCAAAAGCAAATGGGACATTTAAAAAGAGACGGAGGGAGTAGTTTTCTTTAGGAGTGCAAAGTGTTTGTGACAACATTATAGTGGATTCATCAAAGATTGTTCGACATTACATTTTTAAGCTATATGATAAAACTGATTCCCTAGACCCTAGTCTTACTAATTGTGGAAAATTTTGGTCCGATTAAGCTAATGTTTTTTTTTTCAGGAGGATTTTTTGAAGGACGTTATGCAGTTTCTTATTCTTCGTGGACACACTCGGCTTGTTCCCCACGGTGGGTTTGAAGAGTTCCCTGATGCCATCCTCAACTCTAAGAGGCTTGATCTATACAACTTGTATAGAGAGGTGATTCACGGTTTCTTTTGTCACCGTGTAATTCGATTCTATATCGTAGTATTTAATGTAGATAAAAGCCTTTAAAAAGGAATTATTTTTCAAATAATGTTTCTAATAAATATAATTTTTAACTTTCTTCGTATAGGTTGTTTCAAGAGGAGGTTTTCATGTTGGTAATGGCATCAATTGGAAAGGGCAAGTTTTCTCTAAGATGCGGAATTACACTGCTACCAATAAAATGACTGTACGTACTTTTAATATACTAAGCTGCTAATTTTAGTATCCTAGATTATTTTGTGGAGCATATAAACATTTTAGGTTCAATTACGCTCATATGAAAAGTAGTTGAACTTGAACACCAAAAATATAATAAGAGAATAAAAAGTTGTTACAAGCTGTGCATGCATCATAGGGTACGAACTGAGTTTTTAGGTCTCGGGTGCATTCCTCCTATAATGTAACCTTCTGTGGTGTTCTTTTTCGGTCTCTTTTTTTAAAAATTTGGGTGGCTCCTTGTTGGGTGTATGGAATAAAAACCCCCGTTACGTCATATAAGGCCCTAATGTAAATTGTTTGAGACTTGTCTCGGCGTCAAAGCCCATTTTGTAATTGTGCATAAAAAGTCACAATAAAAACGTCTCGTTGAGTATTACAACGATATTTCACGGTTACGTTATTTGTTGCGAATAGGTTATAGAATGCTTGGCCTTTACTACAAAAAGCCATGGCATTAGAAAGGAAACTACACACGTATCTAGTTATTTATCAATAAGTAACAATTGCTATTGATTGTAGCTTAAACTATTAAGTCCCTGACTAAACCTATCCACGTCATCAATTGACCCCGAGGAACTATGCTCGCTCATAGGGTCACTAAGGTGAGCATGTAACTGTTCTAAGGTACTAGCCTCTGGGCCTTACTCGGTCTAATTGTTGGACAGACACGATAGCATCCCTCCCATGTGTGTCGCCTATGTTAACTATGCTATCCACCTTCACTTTCAATCTCAAATCTAAGCTCAACCCATCCTTAGGAATTAAGCGTGAACAACAGCCTAGAACTACTCCCAGACAATAAACCTCTAAAGAATCCTTTCATTCTACCATGATTACCAACCATATTATTTACAAAATATAAGATAAAAATTATTTAATTAAACTAATAGTATTTATTAAACAAGTCAAACATATAATTTTAACAAATAATTAACAATAAATATTTATAAATTAAAGTAATGATTAAACAAATAATTAATTAAGAAATAAATAACATTAAAATAATAATCAAACAAATAACTTAATAATAAATAACTAACAATAACGAAAAATCATTTCAAAAAAAAAACAATATTGAAAAACAGTAACTAATACATATTAATTAATAATTAACAATTATAAAAATTTTAAAGAAGTTGGGAAAGTAAGCCAAGTCGCACAAAATGTGTGGGTTACTTTCCCCTATTTTTTATAAAAATTGAAAAACCGATAGATTAGGTTAGATAATACCTTTAAATGTAATTTGCATAGTCAATAGATGTATTAATTTTTAAAAAGTGTTTTTTAGAGAGAGAGAGAAGTGAGTTGAGGGGTGTTATGGAGGGAGGGATTAAGTTGAAACATTTTTTTAAAAAAGGTGGTGACACAATGAAAGGGTGGCGACAAATAAGAAGCGGGAAATTTTTTTAAAAAATTAAGGAAAATTTAAAATAATTAGTTACCTCGAGATGTTCGGGGTTGTGTTCATCTTTTATATTGCTTTGATGTTTAGATTGAGAGAGTTTGTTTAGAGAGAAATTGAAGAGATTATAACCAAGGGCAAAAAAGTAAAAGGGTGGCGACGTAATAAAAAGATTAGCGATATTTATGCCCTATTTTTATGATACAATTTTTGAAATTTTTTTTTGTTTCTATTATTTTATTTATGGATTAAAATTTCAAATTATTGTATTATAATCAAGTTTTTATATTTTATATTAAGTTACAGTTTTTATAATTTATTTTTTATTTCTTGTTTAATTTTGATTTTTTTGAAATAAATTAGCCTATAATTCTAAACAACCTAGAACTAGTCAACGTTACTAATCTAATCGGCTTCCCATGTATAGCCTCGTATTCCTCAACCCTGCCTCCCTTTAGAACACCAGCTAACCTCCGTCACAAAACCATCTTGCTTTAATTGTCCTCACTACTGAGCAGTCAAGCACATTGTTTCATGTCTTCTTTCTACATCCTTTGTCTATCTTTTATCCTTTTTTATGTTCTCCGCGCATTCAATAATCAATAGCACAAAATACAAACTGATTATTAGCCTGCTTTTGAATTGGAAGCTGTTCTACTTTTAGCATGAAGCCATTTGTGAATTCAGTTGTCACTCAATTTTTTTGATCAGCGAGGGGCATATATCATGCTTATAATTGTTGAAGATGCTTCAAAAAATAAAATAATAAGAAAAAAGAAATTTTCAATAATTATTGTTTGTTCCAGTTTATCGTTGCAGAAATCAGTTTAGTGATGGATTTAATGGGTAGTGAGATACTAGTCATGGGTAGGGGTGTTCAATGGGCTGGATATGGGTCGTGCGATCCAAAGCAAAAATGGGCTGGGTTGGATAAGGACCTTTTAAACTCAATATGAGCTTTAAATCTGGCTTGACCCGTCTTTATTAGAAAAAATTGTATTTGTAGTTGACATTACGTAGTTACAAAAATAACGTGCTGATATAATTAACATTATGTCCAATAACAAATGAAAGTCACTTTTTCTATTTATAAAGCACAATCAAACACTGAACTAAAATGTTCTAATAATTCATGAATGTGAGTTATATTCGTCGCACTATAGATAATTACTATTTAGTGTGCCATTTTCCATTGGTAGTTTTGCTTGATACAAGTAATCAATCAGAAAGATAAATGTCACTAATTGAGTTGAAAATTGTAAGGTACATGTACATCTAATAACCATGAACGACAGGACCCTTTTTATATTTACAAAGGCCCGTTTCCATCCTTATTAAGCTCTTTTATAGCCCGCTCCATTTTAACTATAGTAGAGTTTTTTTGGCCCGACCCTTTTTCAACTTGGCCCATACAAAACCCTTCTAAAAACAGGCCGGATAAGGGCTCAAAATGGGAGTCCGGCCCTTTGAACACCCCCTAGTCATGGGTAATCAGTTTCGCTATTTTTGGATAGTGTTGGTTATATCTTAATAATAATTTATATAAACTCAATTTTGTATCTTTTCAAGTATCAATGTCATAATGTTTTTGTGCGGTTGTATTCTAATGAATCATTTGTGGTATTATTCTTCATCATTTTGCATACTTTTTAATTTGATCATCATCCCGACTTCTGTTTCAACCTAGCTTCTAGGCAGTTGGTAGTTGGTAGTTGGTAGTTCGTACAGCTTCCGCAGTATGCATATTTCTATTGCTTATTACGGTTAAGAGTATATTAATGGTTATTTGTGAATTATGATTTTGACAGGGTGTTGGAAACACGCTCAAACGGCATTACGAAACTTACCTGCTGGAATATGAATTGGCCCATGACGATGTGGATGGTGAATGTTGCTTACTATGTCGCAGGTATGTGCTATCTAATAACTGCGCCTTTATGCCTGTTACCTTTGTCATTTCCAAATTTAACGTAAGCTTCTGCTGCTGGACATGTTCTATTTTGCTCGAACATTTAACAGTAGTGCAGCCGGCGACTGGGTGAACTGTGGTATATGCGGGGAGTGGGCCCACTTTGGTTGTGATACACGGCAAGGTCTAGGCGCTTTCAAGGTATATTAAACTGTGCCATACATGTTTTAATCTGTGGTGAGATGTAATCAACGTTCAACTAAAATTCTACGTGGTTTATGGTGGCGGTGTTATTATCGCAGGATTATGCGAAGACGGACGGATTAGAGTACATCTGTCCACATTGCAGTGTCGCAAATTTCAGGAAGAAGGTGCAAAAGACTACAAACGGGTATTCAGACGGTTCAACATATTCACGACATGTATGATTGTGTATTATTTTCCAATTTCTATTCTTCGTTTCATTTACTGAGGCTATTTTTGCTGCCATCGTCGATTATTTGTAGTGTTTTGAGGTGGGATTAAATTGTATTTTTGGGGGTGGTGGCTTCTAGTAAGTATTAATATGTGAAACGGATATACCGTCTAGAGGACACAATCGATACACACACAACGGATGGAGAATCACAGTCCGGGAAGAGATGAAGAACGATAACTTAATTTCGACATAACTTTCAAGGAAGATGGCAGAGTTTATAGGAAATGGATCCAAAAGAGAAGGTCTAGGAGCAAATGATTATATTTAGGTAGATTATTTAGCATTTTGGATCCTTTAATCCTTAATAGGAGATGTTATTGTACCTAACAACAGTGTAAAGTAGTCCTTTATTGTTATATTTACCATTTTTGCTACATATTCTGCCACGGTGTACATCAATGCATTTTTATTCGTCTCCGGTTCATCGAGTTGTACTCAGGCTTGCTTGACGGATTTCTTTCTTCCCTTCAAGTAGACGTATAGGACAACTTTGTATTGTTCGAGAATTTTTATTCCAAATTCCCTGTGTTCCGATCAAAGATTGATATATATATATATATATATATATATATATATATATATATATATATATATATATATATATATTCCAGTGAGAACCATCTTTATATGAAGCAGTGAGAACCAATCAACTTTACAAAAAGTGTTACTTTTACTAAAAGGTGTTACTTTTTAATATTTTTATTTTTTTGAAAAAAATATTTTTTTTCTGAAAGTAACACTTTTTATACTAAATAGTAACAACTTTTTTAAAAAAACAAAAAGTAACATTTTTTTGTTCAAAAGTAACACATTTTCTATAAAAAGATAACACATTTTTATCAAGACGATTGGTTCACGTTCTCGTTCAATGTCTTACTGACTTGATATATATATATATATATATATATATGTATACAAAAATACTGTGTGTATATATATATATATATATATATATATATATATATATATATATATATATATATATATATATATATATATATATATATATATATATATATATATATATATATATATATATATATATATATATATATATATATATATATATATATATATATATATATATAGTTATAGGTCAAGTAGGAACCAAACTTATATGAGAACCGTGAGAACCAATCCCCCTCATAAAAATGTGTTACTTTTTTACAGAAAATATGTTACTTTTGGACAAAAAATTTTTTTTTTATTAAAAATAAAATTTTCTTAAAGTAATACTTTTTTGCCTCATAGTATCATAAAAAAGAGTAACACATTTTTGCCTAAAAATAACTCTTTTATAGTAAAAAGTAACACTTTTTTATAAGCAAGATTGGTTCTCACGGTTCTCATATAAGGATGGTTCGCACCGGAACTTCTTCCAATATATATGAGAACCAATCTGGCTTATTAAAAAGTGTTACTTTTTAACTAAAATGTGTTACTTTTAAGCAAAAAAGTGTTACTTTTGTTTTAAAAAAAAGTTGATACTTTTCCTATTTACTTTTAGATAAAAATTTTTTGAACAGATGTCACAAAATGATGTTACTTTTTACAATAAAAAATGTTACTTTTCAAACAAAACGTGTTACATTGTATTTATTTTTCTAAAAATAACACTTTGTGCTTAAAAGTACCAACTTTGTTTTTTTTTAAAACGTAACATTTTTTTGCCCAAAAGTAACACATTTTCTTTAAAAAGTAACGTGTTTTTATCAGGTCGATTGGTTCTCACGGTTCTCATATAAGCTTGATTCTCACCGGAACTTAACCCTATATATATATTTATATGTGTATATACATATATATGTGTATATATATATATATATGTGTGTGTGTGTGTGTGTGTGTGTGTGTGTGTGTGTGTGTGTGTGTGTGTGTGTGTGTGTGTGTGTGTGTGTGTGTGTGTGTGTGTGTGTGTGTGTGTGTGTGTGTGTGTGTGTGTGTGTGTGTGTGTGTGTGTGTGTGTGTGTGTGTGTGTGTGTGTGTGTGTGTGTGTGTGTATATATTTCGAGTAAAACACAAGTTTTGGGGTTTAATATTCTGTGTTATCAATTATCATTAATAAGAACGGGTATTTATACATGAAACTACCTAGGGTTACCGAGAATAACTGATAACAAATATGTTAACTTCTATATTTACAAATATACTAAAATATACTACTTGCCATATTCTAATATATTCTTACACTCCCCCTCAAGTTGAGTCGTCGGGTCTCCGATACTCAACTTGCATAAAACTTCTTCAAAGAACTGTGTGACAACGGCTTTTGTAAGTATATCTGCAAGTTGATCTTCAGATTTCACATGAGGTAGCTTGATTATTTTTCCTTCAAATTTCTCCTTTATAAAGTGTCTGTTGACTTCGACATGTTTCGTTCGATCATGCTGAACTGGATTTTCTGAGATGTTGATAGCTGCTTTATTATCACAATACAGTTCACAGCTTTCTTTAGGTGCAAACCCCAAGTCTGTCAACAATTTTCTGAGCCACAATATCTCCATAATTCCTTTTGCAACCCCTCTGAATTCTGCTTCTGCACTTGATAATGTAACCACTTTTTGCTTCTTACTCCTCCATGTTACTAAGTTTCCACCCACAAGTGTTAAGTATCCCGAGGTTGATTTCCTGCCATCTCTATCTCCTGCCCAATCTGCATATGTGTATGCAACCAGATTTAAGTGCCCATTTTTCTGATATAAGACTCCCCTTCCAGGGGTTCCCTTTAGATATCTTAGTATGCGAAAGACTGCTTCCATATGTTGAACCTATGGTTTATGCATGAACCGACTAACCACACCCACAGCGTACGCAATGTCTGGTCTTGTATGTGCCAAGTAGATCAATTTCCCTACCAGTCTCTGATACTGCATACGATCAGCTAATTCTCCACCTTCGAGAATCTGTAGTCCGTGATTAACCATCATTGGTCTCAATAGGTTTGCAATCCATCATACTAGTCTCAGCCAACAAGTTTAGAACATACTTCTTCTGAGAGATGAAGATTCCGTTGTTTGATCTTAAACCTCGATCCCCAAGAAGTATTTTAGCATTCCAAGATCCTTCATTTCGAATTCCTGGAACAATTTCCGTTTTAGGTTCTCAATCTCACCTTTGTCATCTCCCGTGATGATCATGTCGTCGACGTAGATTATCAAACATGTTATCTTCCCTCTTTGCTTCTTGAGGAATAATGTGTGATCTGAGTGGCTCTGTCTATATCCAAATCTCCTCATAGCAGATGTGAACCTCCCAAACCATGCTCTAGGAGACTGCTTCAACCCATATAGTGCCTTTTTCAATCTGCAACCCTCTTGTTTTGAGAACTCTGAAGTGAACCCTGGTGGTGCCTCCATATATACTTCTTCCTGTAACTCCCCATGAAGAAAGGCGTTCTTCACATCAAATTGATGAAGAGGCCAGTTTAAGTTTGCTGCTATACTGAATAGAACTCGAATTCTATCCAGCTTTGCTACAGGAGAGAAAGTTTCTGAGTAGTCGACCCCATAAGTCTGAGTGTAGCCTTTTGCAACTAGACGAGCCTTGTACCTTTCAATTGTTCCATCTGCTCAGTATTTGACTGTAAAGACCCATTTGCATCCAACGACCCTCTTTTTTCCCGATAGATTATACTTTTCCCAAGTGCCATTCTTTTTAGAGCACTTATTTCCTCTTCCATTGCCTTTCGCCAATGATCTGTTGCAAGAACCTCTTCAACTGTCGTGGGAAGTTTAGTACCATATAATGCCGTATTGAATGCCAGTGCACTTTGTGACAAGTTCCCTTCACCAGGTGTATCAACTGGGTATCTCGATCGTTTGGCCTCATAATCTGGGTCGTATCTCCTCGGAGGGATACCCCGTGTAGCTCGGGGTGGCAAGACATAGAGTGATTCCCTACTGTCTTGGGTATCATCATGAGATACTATCTCGGCACTATCTCTTCCAACATCATCCTCAAACATAGGAACATCATCAATAATATCAATTCTATTATCCAAACTACTCACCTGATGATCAGACAGGAGTGGAAGCGGCAATGAGGAGTGTGGCTGAACAACTTGAGGAGGTGATTCAGTGGCAGTGCCTACTTGTTCTTTTGAGTCTGATTCAAACAGGACTGGACCAATTAACCATCTGAGATCGTCATTTATCCTCTCCCCCTGACATCGAGGATGGTGATAGTAAAAGTCACCCTCAATAAACTCACAATCCATAGTAGTGTGTATCTTCCGAGTAGAAGGATCATAACACCTGTATCCCTTCTGGTTCTTCCCATATCCCACAAAAACACACTTCCCTGCTCGAGGATCAAACTTGTTGCGCACTCGTTTGGGGTGATGAACAAAGACAATACAACCAAAGATACAGGGTGGTAGAGAGTGAGAGAAGGGTAATTGGTGGAAGGTTTGGAAAGTATCAAGGGGTGTATGGTAGTCAAGACTTTTTGTGGGTAAGCGGTTGGTGAGGTAGTTAGCAGTGGCAATAGCTTCAGGCCAGAGATGGGTAGGAACACAAGATTCAAGCATAAGGGCACAGGTCATTTCAAGGAGGGTCCTGTTTTTTCTTTCTGCAACTCCATTTTGTTGTGGTGTATCGGGACAAGAAGTTTGATGGATGAGGCCTTTGGTGGTGAAAAAAGTATGCATATCAAGATTGACAAATTCTCTACCATTATCAGACCTAAGGATACGGGGCTGGGCTTGGAACTGGGTACAAATCATGTTATAGAAATCAAAAAATACTTCATACACCTTAGATTTATGCTTCAGAAAATAGATCCAACTCATACGAGTGCAATCATCAATATAATAACATAATACATATAACCCTGTGTGCCTACAACAGGAGCAGGGCCCCAAACATCAGAATGAATAAGCATGTAAATAACTAAATAATAACAAATAAATAGATAAAATCAATTAGTGAAATAAAATTCTCATATTCCATAAAATAGCTAATCACTATTCTATAGGTCTTAATGATTAAATTGGAATATTGTCAGCATTCTTCAATTTATAGTTGCCAAGCTAATTACATTTCAATCAAATAATTAACAAGTAATCTAAAAATAAACAACAAAAAAACGAAGCTAGTAAATTTTAGATTTATTAAATGAAAAATACTAAACTACTAATGCGCATATGTTAAAGGACACTCCCAATATCCCGCACAAAATAAGATCCAAATGAGAAGCTTTTGTTTTTCTTGAAGGATGCGGACTAATGCGACTACGTTATATTATGAAAATGATTCATGCTAAAACATTTAGAATATTATCATCAAAGAATTAAGTTAGCAATTAATTTATGAATACTATCAATCAAATAATATAAGGATATTTTAACAATTTTTTCAAGTGACGCACCAAAACTATTATTAATATTTGTCATATTAGAGTATATAACATATCTTAGGGCGTCAACCATCAACTTAAGCTTTTGATTGAGTTGGTTCCTTGACATGGTATCAGTGCACTAACATGTCATTCATTAATGCAAATTGCAACCAATAAAAGGTAATAATTTGTTAGGGTTTTTCAGAGGTTTGTAGTTTGTCATTTTTCAATAAAAATTTTCCTAAATTATTTTCCTAAATTAATAATCTAAGAAAAATATTTTAAAGTTTAATCAACTTTTAATTAGCTACGTTTTTATTAGTTTTCGTAGGGAATTTGCCAACTGAATTATTTAAATCTATATAATATAGGGTTGCATGTAACATCATTAAATTTGACAAAAGCTCGAGATGCCATTTCTCATATTAAATTTCCACAAATACTTTCTCGTTTCATTTGATTTTGTAAACTTATAGATGCGTTATTTCAATTTTAAACATCTTTAATTGTGCTTTATTAAAAATTAAAAAGTTGATATTAATAATTTACATTGAGACAACTTAAATATGATCTCTTTTGACTATATTTAAATTTAAATTTAAAATATATGAATGATTTTTTATCAAAAATTAATGAATTATATGGATATAATGAGTCATATTTTTTTTTTATCATATGTTTCAATAGTATATTTATTTTGTCACATAAAAACACTCCCTATTTAATTTTATATCTTAAAACAGTTTAATGGATATGTACTGATTAAGTATATAGTTAAAAAAATTAAAAATGTTATAAACGGGCTTGGTTGATAAATTAGTATGGTAAGAATACGTTAAATTATAATTCGACTAGTGATAATTATATGTTTACCAACAATCAAGATTTTAATCATAGTCCATCTAATTAATTAGTAATATTTTTTTAGTCGGTCTCCTGAGAGATTGTCTCTTTCTCCTGAGATATAGTCTCTTTGAGAGACGTCTCTGAGGTCCATCCCCTTAAACTTTAATGTCCACTTATTATATTCAATTCAGGCCTACTTATATCATCTTTAATACCTACTTATAATATACTTAATGTTCACCAGAAAAGTACTTAAAATGCCAACTTACAATATTCTTAATGCTTACCGAGGAACTTAGCCTACTTGCCATATCCTTAATACAAACTTACAATATCTTTAATGCCTACTTTTAATATACATAATGCATGCCCATTGAGTAAGTACTCTAAGTATTTATAATATTTTTAAGGCCTACTTACAATATTCTTAATTCTTACCAAAAAACTTATGCTATATTTTCCTTTAGGGTCAGCCCAATTAGAGATAGTCTTTTTAAGAGAGTCTCTCACAAGAATTTATGTTTTTTTGGGTAGGACCAGCATGCTCGTTGGTAAGTTTATCGCTACTTACAATTTCGGCTCGTTTGGTTGGTGATACTAAATGGCGGTAATGAAAATGATTTATAGTGTAAAATTTTATCAAAAGTTCACTACAAAAACATTTCCGTTTGGCGACAGACGAAAATTCTGACCAGAGAAGTTAGGCGACAAAATAGGCGACCAAAAACCTTGTTCCAAGCTGGCGACAAAAGCCTTTTGTTGCCTGTTTTGTCGCCTACACCATGTTTGTCGCCTAAATCCTTAGCGGGAAAAAAAATGCATTGTTCTATTTTCAAATTTAGATGTTAGTCGCATAAATTGTCGCATACTTTTTGTGTTTTGCCTATATAACCAGGTAAATGTTAGTGTTTGATACGCCAAACGCAAAAAATCAAACACATTTCGTAGTATTTGATTATGAACGAACGAAAAAAAACTCGGTTTTGTGGAAAGGTATATTTCTGACATTGTAAAATTTTTTTTAAATTGTACATGTATGATTATTATTATTTGTAATTATGCATGAAAATAAATCTTTTGTGGTTGTTGATAATTTATTTTATTTAATGTATACATGTTTGATATTTGATTTTTGTATATTTTTTATTTGTTTTATTTGTGTAAAATTACTCTTAATTTTTTGAAATATGTTTTTATATTCGTATTTTTTATTATGATTAAATAAAATAGTATTAGATTAATTTAATATTTTGTTTATTTTTGTACGATTATTTGATGTATCAATTTGGTTTGTTCATGTGTTATTTTTGTTTATCATAACATGTAGTTTATTTATACTTATAAGCTTAAGTGTGTTTTAAAATTTAATATAGGTGTACACGATGACGGATGACGGTAGCTATTATTTGTACAATAGAAACTGGATGTACGAAAGAGAATTTGATGACGGGTCTTTTAATATAGAGTTCATTAGGGGATTAGAAGAATTTATAAAATTTGCATTGTCGAAGAGTCGTTCATCAAAAATTAGATGTCCTTGTGCGAAATGCAAAAATGTTGTGTTTAAAAATCCAAATGATGTGAGGGAGCATTTGCTAAGGAAAGGTTTTGTGGAACATTATTACGATTGGAGGTATCATTACGATATTGCCGCCGGTGAAGGTAGCAGCGGCAATAACGCGTTTGCTAGGCAACAGTTGCCTGAAGATGTTTTACCCGAAGAGCCGATAGCGGAGGAAAATAACTACGCTCGTATGGTGAATGATGCTGCTGCGAGTACATTTCCGGATGCGTACGAAAACATTTTTCCCCAAAATGAATACGGTTACGTGGAGGCGCAGTCGCCTGAATACGCAATTCCCGAAGAGCCGAATCCGGAGGCGAAAAAGTTTTTTCAAATGTTCAGTGCCGCAAACAATCCACTATATGAAGGTTGCGGAAATTACTCTCAGATGTCGATTATAGGTAGGATGACCAATCTAAAGACAGAACATAATTGCTCTGAGAGGTTGTATGATGATATGTGCACTTTGATGCGGCAGGCTTTACCGCAACCGAACTCGATGACATCCAGTTTTTACGACACAAAGAAGCAAATAGCGGGGCTTGGCTTGCCATCAGAGAGGATTGATTGTTGCATTAATGGGTGTATGATCTATTGGGGTCGTACTGCTAACGCCAGGCGTTGTCGTATGTGTTCAACAACAAGGTGGGTCAGAGAAGACGTGGGAAATAGACGAATTCCAAGGAAACAATTTATATATCTTCCGATTGGCCCACGCTTACAAAGGTTGTATGCGTCTCGAGTGACGGCCGGTGACATGAGATGGCACGCTGAGCACTACAGCGAAGAGGGGGAAATGTTTCACCCGTCAAACTTTGAGGCCTGGCAACATTTCAACGCAACACATCCAAATTTTGCTGCCGAGATTAGAAATGTGAGGCTTAGTTTGTGTACAGACGGATTCAATCCGTTTGGTTGCTCAGGAAGAAGGTATTTGTCGTGGCCAATGATCCTGACACCCTACAATCTCCTTCCGTGGATGTGCATGAAGACACCATACATGTTCTTGACAGTCAGTGCGCCAGGGCCTGATAATCCCAAGCAGAACATCGATATTTACCTGCAGCCTTTGATTAAGGAGCTTAAGATGTTGTGGAGAGACGACATCCTGACCTATGATGTGCACACGGGGCAGAACTTTTGTCTTAGAGCGGCATTGATGTGGACAATAAGTGACTTTCCGGCATATTCGATGTTATCTGGTTGGAGTACTCACGGTAAAAATGCATGTCCTTATTGCATGTCCGATTCAAAGGCCTTTTATCTGAGACACAGCAGGAAGATGTGTTGGTTTGACTGCCATCGTATGTTTTTGCCTGAGCGTCATCCGTTCAGACAGGATCGGGTTAACTTCATGGCAAGGGTTCAAGAGAAGGGTCATGCCCCACCTATTCGCACCGGTGTTGAGTTACTTGCGGAGCTTAACATGTACGGGATGAAGAGAGTGTACGAGGATGGTGCTCGCGAATATAACGACACGTATGGTCCGTACACTAGGGGTGGAAAAAAAGAAGTGTGTTTTGGGACTCACCGTACTGGGAAACTAATATGATCAGACACTGTCTTGATGTGATGCACATTAAAAGCTGGACCCGTTCAATATAGGTGGATGTATCCATTCGAACGATATGTGCACGTCATCCAATTAATATTTATGATTTTTTAATTGTTTTTTTATGTCTTGTCTAATTAATATATTTATTAACATTTTTTTTTGAGTTATAGGTACTTACATTATCTGAAACTTAATGTTGGAAACAAAGCCCATGTTGAAGCGTCAATGTGCAATCAATATCTTACCGAAGAGGCTTCTCATTTTGTATCTCATTACTTTGAGCCAGAGGTAAGATGTAGATATAGAGACCTTCCTATGCACGACGACGGCGGTGAGAACAATGATAGATCAGGTGTCCTTCCAATTTTCACTCACCCAGTCAGATTCCATGGAAGGGTAAAACAAAATTGCTAGACGACGAAGATCTTAAAATCGCACACTGGTATGTTCTGATGAACTGTCCTGATGTTGAACCTTATCTGAGAAGGTTCACAAGTCAGCTACGTTCTGCTGTGCCTCCTTCCATGCCGCGGGACCAGTTCGATGCTTTACTCGAAGAGCAATTTCCAATATTCTTCAAACAATACGTAAGTGTCTGTTGTTTTTCTTTTGATATTACTGTTCATATAGTCTAACTCTATGTTTGGTATTTACAGGCTTTTGCCGGTCATCTCGATTATGCTCCGAACGACCAAATACTGAAAGACATGGCACAAGGACCTTTGAAGTATGCAAAAACTTATAACATCTGTTACGTCAATGGTTATAAGTTCCACACTAACAAACACGCTACGAGAAAAGCCGCAGACAATAGCGACGTGTGTGTTAAAGCAGTCGATGACAGTGAAGACGGAGACGACTTCTACGGCCGACTTAAAGACATTATAGAGCTTGAATATCCAGCAATGCCAATTAAGAGAGTGACTCTATTCAAATGTCACTGGTATGACCCGAATCGTCATGGACGTGGATGTGACACACGTGTTCACGAACGCTACCAGATAGTAGACATTCACATCAATCGGTCGTACGGAAAGTATGACCCATTTGTCCTAGCTAGTCAATCGACCCAAGTCTACTACATGGCGTGTCCAAGTTTAAGACGAGATTTACGAGATTGGCGAGCTGTGTGCAAAGTCAAGCCAAAGAAATACCAAGTTAGTGTTGCTACAACCAATGAGGTAGATGACAACGCATTCCAAGAGGAACAGCGTATACACTTTCAGGTCTCGTATGAAGACAATGTTGACACATCGCTTCGCAATCCTTCCGGACAATTCATTGAGTGCGAGGATGAATCGGAATCGCCGACACCAATTCTCGACGAAGATGCTGATGTTGATTTAATATTGTCCGGTGATGAGCAAAATGATGATGAGGCTGAGTATTTTAGCGATGAGGGTGACTTGGATGTAAACTATTACTAGTATTAATTAATGTACTGTATCATTTTATTGTATGTCACTCTTATTATTTTTATTTTTTGTTTCTTATCCTAGTCATTAATATTTTAAATTTCTACATTACTCTCAAATAATAATTTCTTTCTTTTACAAATATTTAACATAATAATAATAATCATAGCATTAATAATAATAAGAATAATAATAATAATAATAATAATAAAAATAATAATAATAATAATAATAATAATAATAATAATAATAATAATAATAATAATAATAATAATAATAATAATAATAATAATAATAATAATAATAATAATAATAATAATAATAATTAATAATAAACATAATAATAATAATAATAATAATAGTTTTAATAATAATAATAATAATAATAATAATAATAATAATAATAATAATACTAATATTAATAAAAAACACGTTTTCAAAAATACTAGGACGGGGTTAAGACACGTACTCACCTAAATAGGCGACAAAATAGGCGACAAAAATCGAGGTTATGCGACGCAAATTTAGGTCGCCTATTACGTCGCATAAATGAAGACGTACAAAAAAGTACTGAATTGAAAAGACTAGACATTGCAAAGCGAACTGACAAAGGAAACACCAAACTGTCGTATTCAATGCTAAGCGACCCAAATTTTCGTTGCCTATTACGTTGCCTAACAGGTTTTCATTTAAAATTTAAACGTTAAATTTTAGGCGACAAAATAGGCGACGAAAATTTGGGTCGCATAAAATTGCCTATATATACAGACATCCCATACGTCCATTTCTACATCAATTTTCACTCTCATTTCTCTCCTTCTAACCCTAATTATCCCTTACTCTTCTTTACTTTCTTAACATATTCTAACCCTAATTTTCCCTAAGTCTTCTTTACTTTCTTTACATTTTAACCCTAACTTTTCACTTAAATCTTGTTTTGGCCGGTATTTTTAAGTATTTTCCGGCAAACTTTCCAGTGGATCTTCTTGGAGCAAACTGATCTTTTGGACCTTCAAACTTGTGTTTTAAAGGTAATTTCGTTTTTTTATCATTATTTCAAACTTTTTTTTGGTATTTTCTTGATAATTTTTTGAACATGCATGTAACTAACTTTGTTTTTTTTGAAACATATGTGCAATGTGCTGTCTCTATGGATGATTTCGACAGTTTTTGGGGATGCTTGCACATCAGGTATGATTTCTTCTTTTTTTGGGTTGTTTTGAAAATTTGAGTCTTTTTTACTAATTTTCGAAAATCAAAAAAATATATTTGTTACTTAGTATTTTTTTCTGATTTTCGAAAATCAAAATAAAGTGTTGTTGAGTTTTTTTTACTAGTTTCGAAAATCCAAAAAATATATATGTTGAGTTTTTTTACTGATTTTCGAAAATCAGAAAAACATATAATTTTTACTTAGTTCTTTTTTCTGAATTTCGAAAATCAAAAAAATATATTCATGTTGCTTTTTCTATTATTTACTTGTATTTTTTTATGCTTGTTAGTTTAGGTTATGTTGAATTTATAATAATTCTGATAATAAGTTTATTATTCAAGTATGATATTTTTTGTTAAGTGAGCTTGGTTATTATTCAAGTATGATATTTTTTAATTTTGAATGAATGTTATTATAGCCTAAGTTGAATATATCTTAATTCTGAAATTAGTGTATGTTTGGCTTTGTGTAGTCTTTATTTGAAATAGCGAATATGACTGATAACCCAAACAATAACCCAAATAACCCAAACAACCCTAACAATGAATTCTTTGATTTTTTGGGTTTTGACTTGAACAACATCTCGCCTAGTGACTATGTTTTCCAACAGCCTAGTTACTGTAGCACACCCACCATCCCATCCTTGCACCAACCATTTCAACCTGCCTATCAGCAACCAAACACTCACCTTTTTCAACAGCCCTTTTCTCAACCCTCCACCAACCAACCATTCACCAACCAACCCTCTTGCCAATCCTGTAAGAGAACCAATAAATTTGATAGGTAATTAACATTAATGAAAATTTTTACAAAATTATGCGGAAGTGTGAAAATGCCGATTTGCTAAAAACCTTTAAAATTAAAACAAATATTTATAAGAAATAATAAATATTACATAAAAGTAGGAAAATAAAAATACATATCGTTCGTTTAAAAAATATACAATAAATAAAATTAAATACGTAAAAATCATTAAACATAAAGTATATAAAAAGATTTGCAGCTAAGTCCTTGATAGCATAAATAAATTGTAGCTGCGGCCTGGATCGGAACCTGAAACTAAATCCTGCAACATGCTGCCTTCCATAATACGGATGACAGCCGATTGAATCGGTAAGCGCTTCACGCCGAGCATAACTCCCTATCCAGCTCAGAATACGGAAATAATACACTACATCTACTAAATAATAATTAGAGTATGAACTTATAATTAATTGACACCACTGTATACCTTTATCATATTCTTTTACTGTTCAATACTTTAAAGTCATTAAGATACCATTCTCAACCCTGGCAGAAGTACGTTACTGCCACTTATACAATTCGGTAATCTTGATACTTAAACAAGTTCAGTTGGTTAATATTCATATTTGTACCATGCCTCATAGCATCCACAGTAATCAAGTTTATTACTGATCAACAAACACAAACAATATGACACCTGATATACTTAGGGCCAAAGCCCTATATCTAACTGTGGTGAGGGTCGTCACCCCGCCAATGTTTATGCTCGAGCTTCTACAAGATAGGTAGCTAACCCCCTGTCTAACACCGCATTTTACGTGCCGGCCAACACGGGCGCCGGGATTTTACATGCCGGTCCATGGTTCGACATATTCTTACTATCAGGGTCATTCAATCAATACATAGATAATTTCACACAAGCACATCACATTTCTACTACTATTACAAGTTGACTTTGACTTTGACCAACTTAGATGTTAACTTCCTTATTTAATTATATTCTACCTATATGCTCTTCTAAGTTCACTACTAAAGTTTTACTCATTAAATTTATTTAAAACTTTATTTTTAATAATTCATTTGTTAAATAAATTTACACTAATAATTTAATATGCTATTAATAGTCTTTAGATTTATTTTCTCAAGTAGCTAACTAAATTTTATTTCTCTTAAAATAAGTTTCAATAATCAACATTTCTAACTTTAAAACAAAGGAATATTTTAATTTAATTCTTTTCAAAAAAATAAATAATTTAATTATAAATCGAGTAAAACTATATCCAATGGATAAATTTTCAAAATTCAACAATTTCACCAAAAATCAATATTTCAAAGTAAAAAAACAAGTAAAACTTATTAAGTTCACAAAAAACAATATTCTAATTATAAAACAAATACAACTAATATTATTTACGAAATCAATATTTCTAGTTATAAAACAAGTAACACTTTATAAGTTCACAAAAATCAATACTTCAGTTGTAAAATAAGTAAAACTTGTATATTTACACAAATTCATAATTCTTGTTATAAAACAAATATAAACTTTATTCTTTTAATATCAAAATTTCACACATAACTTTAAAAAGACAACTTTATTAAAAGTACTTTTACATCTTTTTACATAAATTTGGTCAAATAGTCAAGTAAAGAATTATTTTGTACTAACTAGCTATTTAATATCACAAAAGTTACTTTTTATTATAAAATCTCATGTATTTAAGAAAACACTTTAATATAAATAACTTACAAAAATTTTATTTTTCCAAATATATCTTTTTATTTACTTGTTATTTTTATTATTATCATAGTAAATTCTAATTTTATAAAAACGAAAATCTTTTACACAATAACTTAAATATTTAATATAACTTTAAGAACAAGCTTCAATATAAAAGATAAAGTATAATGAGAACATCCTAAGCATAACCATACTAAATAAAAAAATATGTTCATGAAATAACATACAACTTTATAAACTAATTTAAGGGCTTACATAAAAATATTACCTATAATATTACCATAAGCATTCTTAATATAATAACATTCCTAAATAATTCACAAACATAGTAACACTAGTTTATAACATAGATAGTACTTAATATATGTCACTAGTATAAAATAGTTCACTCAACTTCCTAAACATGTCCAAATATTATTAATTATCATACTAAAAATATTTTTAGCATAACTACACTAAATTTAATATTAATCAAATTTTCTTAAAATAACTTCCTACTTAAACATACTCAATATATATCATACTTTGCATATTATAAAGTAAATAGAATGTAAAATTCCACATAAAGAGTAGAATAAGAAGTTATACCATACTAACACCAAAGAAAATTGGTAGTATGATCCTCCAAGCTAAGTATTCCAAGCTGCAAAATGATGATATTTATACCCAAAAGAATACCCAACTATGCTCCAAAATACTACTACTACTACTACTACTAATAATAATAATAATAATAATAATATTCAAGCTATTAAGGTGATGTATTAAGCTTCTTCTTGATTTTCTTCAACTAATTAATATTTTAGGAATTTAGTAGGTGATATATAAAGTGAATTTAGGAGAAAATGGAAGAAATTAATTGGTTATATTTTCACAAAACTCACGTCTAGAAAATGGGTAGATTTGATGATTTGCTCTCATCTTTTTCCAAGGCATAAGTTTAGTACATGTGGTAGTATAAATATGAAATTTTGGGAACATTAAAGTATGGAATATTGATTAAAAAAAATGAAAAATCTTTTTTCAAATCTTAAAGTCATATGGGTGGTAAGAGAGACATTGAATACCCTAGAGTATTAGAATAGGTTTTGACCTAATAGATTTAGGTGATAAAAAAAATAAATAAATTAGTTTAGGTATTAAATTTGTTTTAAAACATAATTAAAGTTATTAATAAAATATACTAGTTTAGAATATTATAATTAAAAGTGTAAAAGTCGTTAAAATAATTGTTAACGAAATTAAATAAGAATTTTAAACGTGGAGTTTTAATAAACCGTAAACAAAATAAATGATTTTGAAGTTTTCGTAATATAAAGAAATAATTGAAACTTTTGTACTCATAAAAATCAATATTTAGAGGTAATAAAAATTTAAATTTAAATTCGGGAAAATTTAAGAAGTTGGACAAGTAAATAAATAAAATAAAATAAAATAAATAATACACAGCTTGGAAATTGATTCGCAGATTAAATCGATTTGGAGCTTAATAGACATTTGAAATTCAATCGAAAAGGAATAATAAGATTTTTAGGAATTTAATAAAAGTTGGAGCTTAATAATCAAGAATTAGGAATAAACTGAATGAAAAAAAAAAAAAAAAATAATCGAAAGTGATTAATAGAACGGTGAAAATTGAAATTTCGAGTCTGTTACAAATCCTTCCAAAGCCTGCTCAGCCAACAACCCACTTTCTCCCGAAATACTCCAAATGCCCAGGGAGGGGTTTTTTCCAGTTATCAACCATATGACCCCTCCCAAATGGGCTATCCTGGGTCATCTTCGCATTTTCCTGCCTCTCTTCCCAACCAGCACCCACTGAATATCGGTGCTCGCTCGCAACAACCCCAATTTGTTGTTGAGGAGGTTGATGAGGAGGTTGTTGCTGCAGACTCTCCTGAAGAAGAGCCCTCTCTTGGCGAACACATTCGCCAAGAGCAGCCTACTCCACCCCCACAAGCTTCATGGGATATTCCTGGGGATCGTAGGCCATTACTACCATGGCTTCCGCTAACATCTCAGTAAGTCATCTTTAATAACGTAAATGAATTATTTAAAAAGTAGAGGTTGCTAATTAATCGTCTTTTTTAGATTTGATGCGTCAGCGGAAGGCAACCCTAGACAGGGCGTCTCTTCCAAAATTGGAAAGACGTTTCGACTGTCTTTAGACCCTCATGGTACTTCTTGGAAGAAGGTGCCAGAGGTGGTTAAAAAAAATTTTTGGGACGAGTTTAAGGTATACGTTAACTACTTTTCTTTAAATTTAGACAAATTTAAATTCAATTCTCATAATTTATACTCTTTTTTTCTTATTTTGAATTTTCATATAAAATTAGAAATGCTATAAGTGGGATCCTCAAATTGATAGAGAGGTCCACAAAGCATGGTACGCTCGAAGCTCTGTTCGATACCGAGATACAATGAACAAACTTAGAATGAAGGAGCGAGAGCTAGCGTCCCAACGGGAGAGGGAACGGGCCGAGAGGGAAAGTCAGGGCCTCGAGATCGAGGAACAGGAACCCTTTCGCCCTGACTTTGCCCCACCGGAGTTCTGGAACGCCATGAAAAGTTACTCAGACACCGCAGAGTTTAAGGCCAAAAGCTCTCGCGGGAAGAGTAACAGGCGCAAAGGGGACTCCGGTGCGCCACCTTTGCCCACCTACCGTGGTGGCCCGTATTCAGCAGCGCACTTGCGCGAAAAAATGGTAAGTTAATTTACATTAATAATTTCTTTAACTTTTTCAATAATTAATAGTTTGTTAACTAACTACAAGTATTTTTTTTTTGAAGGCCGGAGAATCTGGCAACGTAGAGCCTACTCCTTACAGGTTGTTGTTTGATGTGCAAATTTATTTTAACCGCAAGCGCACGGTGTACGTGTAGTCGCGGGTCGAACACAAGGAAGCTAGGACAAGAAACTTGGTAATTTCAATTGATTATATTGCTTGGGGGATAAAAAGATTTATTGGTTTTGAGCTAATTACTACAAATGCAATAATTAAAATGTGTTTAAACTATATGATGATGAAATCTACGGTGTCGGAAATCCCCTAAAGTCTTGTATGATCCAATTCTCAATAGTGTCTATGAAGTGTCAGATTAATTATGCGATTAAATATGATCTTGTTAATCTCAAACTCTTGCTCTGTTGATTAACTATTAGATTTAGACCCTATTAATTCAATTCTCACACGTTAATTTTATTGAACGAATTAATAAGAATTTAACTAAAATTTACCCTAAAGCAAAGTCGATCCCAATCTCACACGCTAGTTCTATTGACTAGTCCGACAAAGCATATTTAATTTAGGGTTAATTGACATAATTTAATCACTTTAATCCATAGTTTCATAGACACATCCAAGAATCAATTCATGCTCAACTAATAGGTTCAAACCCTAACCCTAGAAAATGAATCTACTCACTAATCATGGTGAAAACAATAAATAAAAACCCTAGAATGAAACTAAGCATGATTAAAGATGATAATAATGAAATTTGCAAGGAAAAACAATAATTTAACTATGAGACAAACAAGTAAAGATCCAAGAGCCAAAAAATATGAAGATGACAATTTCTAGTAAAAGCAATTAAAGTTTAACAAAGAAAGATTAAACTAATACAAAATTGATAAAGAAAGATTAAACTACTAATAAGAAAGACAAGAAATTAAAAGCTTACAAGGAATAAAAATGGTCTCTAATGGAGGAAGATTAAGGAAGAAGGAGGAAGAAGAAAAGGGTTTCAATCTCCCTCCCTCATGCTCCCTCTCAAGGAGGCTTAGGAGACTTCTTTCTAATGTGTTTCTAATTACCTCCTAATAAACCCTAAGTTAATTGAAATTAAGATAAAAGAAAAATAAATCAAAATTAAAAGAATCAGAACAGAATGCGCGTAAAAAAACAGAAGCTGAAGCCGACTCGGCGTTGCCTTCCAAGCCCCGGAAGCCGAGTCGGCGATTTGGGCTGACAGCTTCAGTAAACTTCAAACGTTCGCCATTTCTTGCTTGGTTGTCGGAATCGGACGTATAATATACCGTTAGAAAGCTCTTGAAGTCTACTTTCCAATGCCGTAAATCTTGCATCAATACGATATTTCTATCAAAAGTTATGTCCAAAAGAGTAGACATGTATTAAATTTCACCTCAAAACTTTTGCATTAACAACACTTTTCTACTCTTTTGCTCTTTTACTCTTCATGGCTTGACAAAATTGATAGCTTGATACGTTCTTTGAGCGATGTATACATGATTAGCACCAAAAACCCACAAAAATGACTCAAAAGCGCATAATTCACCCAACTTCCCATAATTTGACCACGAGATACCAAAGTAGAGTGAAACCGAACGAAATGACCCTAAATCGCCTTCAAATCACCGCAAAGGAGCATAAAAATATAAGCGATTAGTGCAAATAATTGCACTTATCAAACTACTCCATGTTTAACCTTTGCTCGTCCTCGAGCAAATCAAGGTTGAAAAGAATAAAAGCAAGGTTAAAATGCATTCTCCAAATTCAAGTACAAATGAGATAGAATATTACAATGAAATTTCTCTCTTTTTCTCTCATTTTGCCTAGGAACTCATTTTGGGTTTTCGTCCTAGCCACTCTGTCAAATCTCGCATTGCTCACCCATTCATGCCGCTCTTTTGCCTAGGTCGCCCTTTCGGGTTTTCATCCTAGCGGGCTTATCTCTTTTGAAACATGTTTCCCTTTTTCCAAAGAATGAAATGTACAAACTTAGCAAAACAAAAACAATTGGACAATATAAACATAGAGCTAAGATTGTAAAAAAATGAATAACAAAGAGAATATGGGTAGCAATAGGGTGTTCAGTAACCCTGGATAATAACAGATCAAACCACAAAAGATATAATGCATAACGAACTAACATACTCCAATGATGAACTGACTCCAATGATGAACTGGGATAGCACCATCAGTTGCATCATTACCTCTTAAAACATGAACATCGGCTCTCCTTATGGCTCCCAAAAAGAAAGAGGCTCTCCTTAACTCTCATAAATAATGATTTCACTTTAGGCCCATAAAAATCCCAAACCCCTTGTCGACCTCATACCCAACCCAAAACAAACATCCACACAACATCAACACAACCACAACAAGATGAAAGAAAATAAAACACCCAAACTCTAAACAATATGGCTCATATAATGGAGCTCTTGGATCTCACAATCCAAGAGCTAATTTGGACAAAAGAAGATGGGGGCTTATGTTGGTTAAAAATTTGTAGCTCAAATAACATGCAATGGTTAGTATAAGATGGTATGCGAGAATCTCAGTGAGGATGGCTAGGTAGGTTAAGGTGGGACAATTTAGTGGAGCTAGAAATAGATAGAATACAGAGATAGAGAAAGAAGTATACCTGTGAACGCCTTGGCAAATGATGTAGATAAAGATCAATTGAAGCACACTCACTCTCCTTTTGCCTAGACCTCCTTCACAGGTTATGGCTAGCACTCTCATCAATTTTTTTAGAACAAAAAATAAAAGACAATAATAAAAAATAATCTATGAAAGCGATAAAAACTACAGCTAACAGGTGTAGACTCCACTCCATGTTTAACGAAAGCATTGTCCCCAATGCTTAACTGTGAAGCAAGGGAACAAACCATGAAAAACAGAAACACATGGAAAAAGGAAGTCTAAAAGGAAAAGAACTAAAACAGAAAGAAGATCTAGCTAAAAGTACGGGTTGCCTCCCGCAAAGCGCTTGTTTAATGTCATTAGCTTGACTGTTGTGCTCAAGATTGGACAACGACAAAGCTCTAAGCATCTTATCGAACTCCACTGAAAAATTTGAACCAACATAATAGAGGTAGTTCGAAAGAAAAACAACTGCAAAAATAAGAGTGAGAGCCCTTTTTAACTTGTCAAACAATCTAGCGGCACATTTAGGAAAAACATGCACATTAATACAATTTAGCACATATGGATCATGGTCAAAGAGACTATAACAGGAGAGTTTGTCAATAGCATTATTATCAGGAATAAAATCAGAATCAACAAACTCTATAGTACTCTTATGAATTAAAGGTGGAGATGCAACTATAAAGGACTTTTCTTCCTCAGCCAAAAATAATTCGAGACATGAAGAAGTCTTGAGATGAAGAAACTCAGTATCAAAAGAGTTAACCACTGCTAATGTTTCATCATCATAGACTCCGTTACCCTCTAACATTATCTCAAGTGCATCTAGTTCACTTTCCCAAATAGACTTGGAATGACATTCCTCATCAACGAGGTTGGGATGGTCAATGGTGGACTTATGCTCAATGGGTGGTGAATGAATGAGGGGAGATGAGGAGACACAATCATAAGAAGTAATATCATAAGACTCAATAGCATCAGACACTAAAGACCCTACTTCCTCATCATCAATAAATGAGCTATCACAAGATAAATCAATAGGCAAGTAAGAGTTATTAAGGTTATCACCTTGTTCCATTGCAAAATATAACTCACCCACATTACCCTTTGAAGAAAGGGAATCATCAAGCTCAATTGTTGCACCACTAGTTTTCTCATTGTCCATTACCATTTGATCGAGAATTACTTGATTACGAGTAAGACTAGTTGTTCGCTCAGCCAATTCTTCGTTCCATATTGCTAATTCCTCGATCATTGTTGATAATTGTCTAGAAATAGACTCCTGACGTTGTTCATCCTGCAAACACTGTGCAGACATATTGCAAAAAAAATCCCAACGATAACCGTCATCCATGTCAAGTATTTGACCATTACCCATAAAATTAGCTAGACTCCAAGACTCGGGGTTCAACCCTTCTAATATCACACGGCTAAAATCATCATAGTAAAAAGTGTAACCACAAGAACCTAAGTATTCCACATAATCTTGAAATCTAGAGAAATACGTGTGGAATTTCTCACCTTCATATTGTGGAAAAGAAAATATAGCCATCGATAAAGATGCAGAACATAAAAAAATCACAAGAAAGCAATATATGCAATAGAAGTTAACAAATTAATTATCGGTCGCTTCCCCGGCAACGGCGCCAAAAACTAAAAGCAATTAAAGTTTAACAAAGAAAGACTAAACTAATACAAAATTGATAAAGAAAGATTAAACTACTAATAAGAAAGAAAAGAAATTAAAAGCTTACAAGGAATAAAATGGTCTCTAATGGAGGAAAATTAAGGAAGGAGGAAGAAGAAAAGGGTTTCAATCTCCCTCCCTCATGCTCCCTCTCAAGGAGGCTTAGGAGACTTCTTTCTAATGTGTTTCTAATTACCTCCTAATAAACCCGAAGTTAATTGAAATTAAGATAAAAGAAAAATACATCAAAATTAAAAGAATCAGAACAGAATGCGCGTAAAAAAACAGAAGCTGAAGCCGACTCGGCGTTGCCTTCCAAGCCCCGGAAGCTGAGTCGGCGATTTGGGCTGACAGCTTCAGTAAACTTCAAACGTTTGTCATTTCTTGCTCGGTTGTCGGAATCGGACGTATAATATACCTTTGGAAAGCTCTTGAAGTCTACTTTCCAATGCCGCAAACCTTGCATCAATGCGATGTTCCTATCAAAAGTTATGTCCAAAAGAGTAGACATGTATCAAATTTCACCTCAAAACTTTTGCATTAACAACACTTTTCTACTCTTTTGCTCTTTTACTCTTCATGGCTTGACAAAATTGATAGCTTGATACGTTCTTTGAGCGATGTATACATGATTAGCACCAAAAACCCACAAAAATGACTCAAAAGCGCATAATTCACCCAACTTCCCATAATTTGACCACGAGATACCAAAGTAGAGTGAAACCGAACGAAATGACCCTAAATCGCCTTCAAATCACCGCAAAGGAGCATAAAAATATAAGCGATTAGTGCAAATAATTGCACTTATCATTGTTACGAACCAAAGGAGTACGCAATACAGATGACCAGCGTGTCCTCATTACCGAATACGACAAAAAAATTGAAGTAAGTTCATTATCATTTGACTTTTAAATTTATTGTTTATTATTGAATTATACATAACATATTTTCCGATTTGTGTAACAGGAGCACTACCGTAAATTAGAAGCGAAATCAATAAGAAAGGGTGAAGAGCCTGACGCCTCTCAACTTTACGTAGAGGCGATCATGGAGGTAAATAATAATAAACGAATTCACCCCCGGGTACTATGGTTTGGGGTCCGCCAACGAATACTACTACCCTAACCTTTTTGAGAACCATTTCACCCCCCGAGAGCAGCGCGAAACTCATGAAGAAATGAAGGCGCACCTTGAGACGATGCAACAAGCCATGCAGGAATTTCATATATTCATGCAAGCTCAACTCGAAGAGAGGACCCCTTCTCAAGATCAAATAAGAGATATAAATGATCGTTTACAGTCTCTCGAACAAACTTGCGAGTATTTACAAACCACATTACACGGGGAAAGCAGTAATGCTTTCCGTGGTTCGGGAGTGGGTGGTCGCCAAGGTCGGGGTGGTGATATGGGTAGTAGCCCAGGCGGATCGGGTGGTTCCCGGGGATCGTATCCTAGCCGCGGTGGTGGTAGTTGCTCAAGTCGTGGTGGTTATTATTAATTTTTGTATCTTTACAATTATTTTTTGTACATATGTTTATATTTATATTTAATTATTATTTTTTAATTTTATTTTTAATATTAAATAACAATTTATTTATTTGTTTTTTTTTATATAGATGTAGATAATATTTTTTATTGTATATACATTTTAATGTATAAATTTTGAATTTATTAATGATATTTAATTTTTCATTAATATATTTTGTATACATTACTCTTATTATTTATTATATATAAAAAAAATGAATATTTTTTATTATTATTTTAATAATAATAGTAATATAATACTATTATCATTAAATAATAATAACAAATATTCTTTTTTTTAATTCGTCAAAAATAATTAGGCGACGTTCTTAATTTTGTCGCATAGAGTCAGGCGACAAAAAAATTAAAAGGCGACAAAGCGTTTTGTCGCCTACTTTGTCGCCAAATGGCTTATGCGACAGATTAGGTTACTAAACTGCTTTGTCGCCTAATCCTTTTATTTTTGTAGTGAATATCATTCCCATGGTAATGAAACTTTGATCACCAAAAAGTTTTTTTGTTTACAAATTTTCATTACCACCTAATACCCCCTCTCCCATTAGAATGAATTTTACGAATAGAATGAGATGATTGAAGTTGGACAAGCATGACAATCAAGGTAACCAAAAGATTTTTCAACCAATATTACACTTGTTTTTCATTTCCATTACTACCATTTATTACCATCTACCAAACGGGTCGTTTATGTTTTGCTAATGACCTAATTTCATATTGCGGTTACAAATTAACACAAAAAAACATTGGAGATAAAACTGGTCCTCCTCATTATCTGCCAGAAAAAAAGGGAAAATTAGAGGTGTTGTAACTGTATAGTTTGTTCATTGGCTTATTAAATTTGCAACTTCGTGGTAACTTCTCGATCAAAATAGACCATTGACCTTATATTCCCAATAAAACCAATTTGTAAATTTTACTCATAATGCCATAAAATAGGGGATCAAAGGCATCATCATAACGTTATGAGAATTTCCCACATGACCACATGTAATTCAATATCGGTGATTTCCTAAGGTTTTAACTAGCATATAAACTTCTATAGCTATAATTTTGGAATTGAATCTTATCAAGTTTCTGTCTTAGAAGGTCAGTCTCGAGCCGAGGGACTCTTTAATACGCACTCTCTTTTGTGGAAATGAGTTGTTGTTGTTCTTCCCTCCCCAGACCCTGATCATAATTTTCTATGATTGGGATATACTGGATATGATAATGAATCTTAAGTTTGTATACATGAGTTCTCCTCGTATATAAGCTTGTCCACATGACCTCATCAATGGTCAAATAATGCTTGTCCACACAAGTCCTTGACGATTATCATCACATCTGAGCTGAGTTTCTCGGAATCCTTGAATTTTAACATCTAAAATGATGTTATTACGGCCCATTCCTTATCGAAACACTTGAAGACTCAAATAAAAAATCAAGAAATTCATTGATGGTATGTTTGGGAATAATGATTTCATTTGCAAATATAGATTTGAGTTAAAGTTAGTGTTTGGCAATAACAAGAATTTAAATTTGGATTTGAGCTAAATCCACTAATATTATAAAAGTAGTTAATTAAAATGAGGATTTGAAAATGACACCTCAATCCTTGTCATTTCAAATTCTTCATTATGAAATCATAATTGAAATCCACAATTTGAAATGAAATGTGTGTTTCCAAACGCATCCTGATATAATTTATCTTAGGGTTTCCTTATAATTACACGAATAATATTTCAATATATATTCAATATCGTAAAGGAGTTTTTTTTTTATTGAAATAGCGTATAGAAGGTTAGATATCTGCAATGTTACCAACGTAATAAAGAAGCAATTGTTTTTTTATCAACCCTCAATCATAAACATTATCATCAACTAAGACATACATGCTACGATACAACGCCTAACATTAATAATTTGTTCCCCTAGGCTAATATTAGTGTAATATAATTCCTAAATATTCCGGACTAAATTCCGCCCGAAATTTGATCGGAAAATTTTCAACTAAAATTCAGTCGGAAATTAGTCAAAAAAAAAAGATATAAATTCTTTTTTTTCCAATTTAAAATTCGACCATAAACTAATTCAATAGCAATTTAGTCGGAAATTCCGACTAACGTCGATCAGTCGGTAATTTCCGACTGTTTGGGGTTAGTCGGTGGGTTTTAGTCGGAAAATTGTCTTTTTTTGTAGTTTAGACAAAATGAGCTATTTACTATAATTATCCAAGCCTTTTATAAGATTTTTTTTACTATATCAAGATCAACCTAGCTTTAAACTTTGAATCAATTTCTCATGAGCCTTGGTATTTAAAAGTATGTATGAAAATACTTTAGATGTCAAGTTGTTGGATCATAATATAATTACTATATAAACATTAAGTATTATAATTTTTTAAGATATAATTAAATTTTCTGTTAAATGCCCAAATATTAATTGAGCCTCATAATAAAGTTGAAGACAATTCTGAGAGACTAAGAGTTTAGAGTCTTGTTATCCATTTAATGGTAAAAATGTACATGGCAACATCATGGGTGTCAATTCTGCTAATACAGTCATTAGTATCAAACTTATCTCTATTTCAAAGCCACATTGACCATATCAAAAGGCCTCTTTAGAAGAGGTTGTATCAAACAATGATGTGATAGATCAAATGCTTCAGTGTTAAATCTCTTTCATGAAGATCATGACTTTTTCTATATTGAATTTTGTTTGATTAAAATTGTTATGTATTTGATTGTTTTACTCTATTTCAGATGTGGTATGTCATTTTTATTAATAAATTATTACGTTCATTTTTAAAAAAAAGACAATCTGTTATGTACTTTTTTTTTAATAATACCTGATTCATTAATAAAGAGTCATACGACATCTACATTAGAGATAAAAATTAGTAAGTATATAGCAACTTTAACCAAATATAATTCAAAATTAACAAAACTAACAATTTTGAATATCCTCTTTCACATTACTGTTTGATATCTTTTGATTTGTTGTTGTCTTGAGATAAAATTGAATTTGATGTAGTTGATGGTATTTGCAATTTTGGTGTCTGCTGCATTATCGCATTAATCTCTACCAACAAATCAATTAAAGACCAAAATTCATAACTCCAAACTCTCACAAGAAGAAACTTCAAAACCTAATATATAGGTAGAATCAACCAAATGAATGGGTAGAACAACTCTCTTACAAGGAGAGGACAAAAATTTATTCTAATCATTTTCAAAAAACTTAAAAGGGAGAAATTAGGGGCTTACCATCGATCTTTAAAGATTGATGATAGCCCTAAACTAACTATAGATATTATGGTTTTTTAAGAGAGGGAAGAGAGAAAAAAAATTAGGGCGGCTAGATTTATATTCATATCTATTATGTACTTGGTTTAACCCAATTTCGAATTGTAAAATAGATCCAATTTGTTTTAATATTAGTATAGAGCAAATTGCTATAAATACTCACAAACAACCTATAAAGGAAATTCTTTTTTCAAAATTCTCTCCGAAATTCGTATTTCATATTTATATGCGTCTGAGGGGTTTTCTCGGGTATCACCTTTGATTTAGTAACTTTTGTTTGTTTTGTAGGGTTATTTGAAGACCTTGATCCACCATGAACCATCTTCAACTGTAATTAACCTTAAGAAACTAGATTAGGTAGAACTTTTACTTAGATGCAGAGTAAAATTTGACAAAATTTTTAAAGGTTTTGTGTAATATAAAAAATTATGATATTTATGATAAATACAGTCCAGCAAAATGAGCGGAAAAGTTATAGTATGGGTAGCCTCTCCAAGCTTATGTCAGAAATCGAATGGGTGACAATGAATTAAGAGAGAAACTGAAAAAGGAGAGAGATTGGAGATTAAATGATTGATTCCTTACCTTCGTTTGCTGATTACGAGAATATTTATATTTGTATTTTAAAAGTGGTATGATATTATGATGTCAGCATCTATAGAAGGATTTTGGCTTGAAATAACTGATTTTTAAAAATTATTTGTTTGGGGGATTTTTTTTATTTTGAATTATTTTAAGGTTGTTTAATAAGTTTTAGGGCCTTTTGAACCAAAACAAGGACATATAAAGATATTTAAGATGGTAACTTTACATGTACTATCTATTACATCTATATAAAGAAAATCTACTAGAAAATTGTATCGTATTTCAATTAAAGTAAATATCACTTTTTCTGATAAAATCAACGAATTAATTCGACTAATCCTATTATTCACATTATCATATCTTAATTACGTCTATATATTCATAACAGAAACTACTAACTCAAGGTCTCTTTTGTATCATTCTTGTTTTTTAGTTTATTCTATTTCTAAAATCACAAAATTGATTTCTTTTTGCCTTGCCAAAATATTTTATCTAAATAGATTATTTTAGATTGATTTAGAATTTCGACAAATTGATTGAGTTTGAGTATCAAACCGACCCTTTTAAGAATTTTGAACTCGATAATTCAATATATAAAATAACTAATTTGGCGGCGCCTTATCCAAGACCTAGATTAGTAAACCTGTCCCTTTACGCCCTCGTTCGTCTTTATCCTTTGCCTTTTTGTCGCTTTTTACCTGTTTCTTTGATCTTATCTTTGTTTTTGTGTGTGTGCTTCTATTCTATTTGCCAACTGCAGGTTCCTCTTGCTAGAAGACCGTTCTCGAGCCGGGGGACTCTTTGATCGCACTCTCCTTATGGGTATGAGCATGCCATCGTTCCTCCCTCTCCAGACCCTGATAATAGTTTTCTTTGAGCGGGATACACTGGGTATGATGATGATGATGAACTAATTTGGCTTTATTGATTATTTAAGATGTATATTTTATTAGTGGTATTTAAGAAGTATATAATTCAATATATAAAACAACTAAAATAACATATTTAATTGCGTAAAAAGAGAAATATAATAAGTACTTCCTCCGTTCTTTTTTGTTCTTCTCGTTCACATTTTACACATTTTTCAAAGCAATTTTTGAGCTCAAATATCTCTAAATACGCATAATAAAAATTTATAAAAAGTATTATGTAAACATATACATTAAGACGAATCTAATAAGATCTCACATGAATATATTTTACTATCTTTTAAATATGTCTCAAAAATATTAATCAAATTTTTATCTCCTTAAGATGAAATATTAATCAACTTTCATGGCCCACAATTATTTCATATTGCCTGTGTTCTATATTAGTTGTAACATTAGTAAAATTAACAATCTTTATTCATTATTTTTAATTTAGTTTTTAATCTATAGGTTAAAATATAGTCAAGTGAAATCTTATTTGATTCGTTTCATTGCAAAGATTATTAATATCAAATGTTAATAATTTTTATTATTAATAATTAGAGATATTCAGGATTGAATTAATGCATTGGACTCCTTGAAAAATCAAATGTTGCGAGTCAATTGGAACGGAGATAGTGGTTCGTAGTTCTATTTTTTACCATTTCTATTTTTCACCTCCAAGTAGGGAATATCTGAAACAAGTATTTTATTACTTTAATTTTTTAAAGGATAATTGTTAATAATAAATCAATTTATGCTTAATTCGCTGAAAATAAACTTACCTATTATTTATTTTAAAATTAACTCACCTATTAGGTTTATTTGATAGAAATAAATCGAGCTATTATTTATAACAATATTCAAAACTTCTTTATAAGTCAAGAATTAGAAATAAACAATAATTAAGTTTATTTTCAACAATTATATCGACTATGTGGATTTATTTGAAAATAAACAATAATTAGATTTATTTTCAGTGAAAAGAGTAAAGGTTAGTTTATTTTTACAATTTTTCCTTTTTAACATGATCGAATAAAGCATGTAGAAAATTATCCACTTCTACATACTTTGTTCGATCATGTTAAATAAGATTATTTATTAGTCTTGAGGGCAATATCATTAGCCTCTCCTTTGTATGATCCAAGGATAAACCTGCAAAATATATATCTTCAGTAAGTCGGTAGGAACTGAACCCTTTGAACAAGCATCACAAAAAGTCAAGTGTTAGACATCCTACTATTCAACTTGAGAGGAGAGTGTAGAAAAGTATAAGATTATTTATTAGTATATAAATACTGTGTAACAATTAATTTAAGACTTAGGATAACGTTTGTATTTTTTGTATGCGATGGCATGTAATGTAACCCTAAGGTCATACTTTTATTTCAAGTAAATATTTATATGAGGGAAATAAAAGTTAAACCAAGAAAACAAGATTAAAACTAGAGTAGAAAATTATAAGAATATTATTGTTAGCAAATGTAAGAAATAATTGGAAATTAAAGGTTACTCCCATAGTGCCAGTATCCTGCATAAGGCAGAGTGAGGGTGAGGGGGGTTTATTTTTCATGAAAAATGCGGACAAATCATACTCGTTCCCCTAAGAAGGGAGTAAAGTAAGAGAGATGCGCGCAGTCAAACTTCCTTATTGATACCTGCGCCAGTAGGGATCGAACGTCAAACCTTGTGCTCCAAATGCAGATGCTCTATCCATTGAGCCACAAGCGCTTTTGGTAAGAAATAATTCTTTATTAAGAAATAATTGTAAAGTGATAGAGAAAAAACATTTGAAGAATTAGTTTACTCATTTTAGGGGTCGCTTGGATTGAGAGTAAATATTTAAGGTACTAAAAAAAGTCAAACTAATGTAACAAAGGTAATTAGATATGCAAATGAAGTTATTGAAATAATTGTGATAGAGGTAGAATAGGAGTAGATAAAAAATGATGAATAGAAAAATAGTTGAATTCACTAATTTGGAGGTAAAGAATTCCCCCACCTCCCCCTAGGGTAAATTTATACCCAAAATAAGAGAACTTATTGCTATTTTCTCTATTTTTTCATTACCTTCTAATTCATTCTTCCATTTCTCCAACAATCAAATTCCTTTAATCACCTACCTAACTAACCTTAAATTTCTACTTTGACTTTTATTACCCCTTAAATATTTAGTCTCAATCCAAGCGACCCCTTAGAGTTAAATATTCGCGCTAGTGGGATAGAAGGGAAATATTTTCCTATTTCTCTTTTAAAATAAGGTAGATCATCTCCATTTTTCTAAATATTTACCCTCAATATAAGAAGACATTAACAAGAAAATTAATCTAAACAGTCACAAAATTCTTAAAGTTGTAAAATAAATTTAATTTTGTACATACTTTCATTCACATTAAACAATAAAGAATAGTGTAATATTGATTGCATATTATATATATATATATATATATATATATATATATATATATATATATATATATATATATATATATATATATATATATATATATATATATATATATATATATATATATATATATATATATATATATATATATATATATATATATAATTTTATTGGATATAGTTAGTTTTCGTACGTTTTCGTGAGAGATTAATCAACCAAAGATACATTAACATGATTCTAACGTTCATATAATGTATTTATTTGAATTAAAGTATTTGAATTAAAAGTATTCAAATAGATAATTAATTAAATAAGACTCCAAAGAGTATTTTTAAAATCATTATAAGAAAGAGAAGAAAATTTTGAGTGATAATAAACACTTATTTTATATTTTTTATTTATCAAACATTTATAAAAATAAACGTCATCTAGTCATTGCCCTAACATCAATTTCAATATCTCAATTGAATTTAATTTATATTTTCTGTACTATAATTTGTTTTGAGAAGTTCACAAATATTGTAGAATTTGTTTTAAAACTGTGGGTATGACTCATGATGTTGTAAAATAAATTAATCTTTTACAAACTTTCATTCCTAATAAGGACAAATTAAAAATTGATAAATTATTTAAAGACATTGTGCAATTTCATAAATTCAGATGTTCATCTAATAACTTTGTATCTTTAAACATTTAACGTATACTACGTAATTTAATATTGAGGATTGTAATTATTTGGGGCCGTGTGCAATCGAATATGTTGAACATACTGAGAACTTCCCCTGAATAAAGAATAAAATGAAATATTGATTACATATTGTATGAGAAGGTTTTAGTAAATAATGGTTATATTATTATTATTGTTATTATTATTATTATTATTATTATTATCATTATTATTATTTTTTTGGCAAATAAAAGACTTTTTCATTCACCAGAAAAACCAAATACATCAATGTTTGAAAACTCGGAAAATCCTATTTGCATCAGTGTGGAACCGGGGCCCACCTTCTAGGAAGGGTTTCCCCGGCCCACTCTTCATGTGCATACGGGCAAAAACCGAGGCCGAAACAAGCCGACATAAGAAGTCAGCCAAATAAAGCTACACAGTGCGAAATAAAATAAATCCTCGTAGGAACCATCTCTGAGCGAGTAGTCCAACATTCCATCAGTCTATAGATCTTCAAGTGATCAATCAGAAGGCACTTGAGATCCAGCAGAACTAGCATTTGTGGCAGCAAGAAACCGTGCAGCATTATGAATCAAATCCCAGTAGCAATTGGCGCATCACGAAGGCTGCATCTACAAGACAGAACAGCATCACTCGCATTCTAGTACAAGCAGCATTATCCTAAATCTCTAAACAAACCAATATGCCAACATTCAACCCTATCAATCCAATATGCCAGCATTACCAGCTTCCCTGCATCAATTAAATCAGCAGCAGAGGCAATAGGCAGCCTGGAGTAGTAGCCTAGTAGACAGCAACATTCAACCCAGCACAACAACCCTGAATCCAGCATCAGCTTCCACTCAGCCTCCCAGCAGCATCAGCAGATTAGGTTCAAAAATTATCAGGACAGTAGAAACCTTAGTATTGGGCAGCAGCTAAACAAGAAGACAACCAAGGCATAATAAGTCCAGCAGCTGCAGCCACAATCCATCACGACCCATGCAGCAGCTAGCTACAACAGCTTGACGCAGTAGCTTGAAGCAGCAACCTCTTCTGAGTAGCATCTCCACAAATCATACTGGAGACAGCAGCAAGATCATGCACAAAGAGCAGCCTCATTATTGTTTAAAGAGGACAGCAGCAAGTAACCCGCTACCCCATAGAATCCCTAAGACTCAGAACTCAAGCTATAACATCACAACAACCATCCAAGTCAGCCTCTACTAAGATGCACTAAGCAGTGAGCCCCTCAGCCCTGTCCAAAACATATCGTAGCCAATGAAGCAGGATTAATTTAACTAGCAGCCCAGCAGCCCCATAGGTCAGTAAGGAACAGCCCTGCTACAGCTAACTACTAACTACACCTAACCTCCAGCACTTCATCAACACCCCAGCAATCCTCATAACCAACTATCATTATTATTATTATTATTATTATTATTATTATTATTTATATTATAAAAGGTGTTTCATATCATAGAAAAAGATTTTACAAGAAATTGGTGGGGAGTCGGGCAATAAGCTGAGCACCTACACCTTTCTGAATACAAAAGGCTAGTCTATGAAAAATGTATGCTCGGGACCTGGTGATGCTTGAGTTGCTCACAGCAACCTATGCAATCCTTGATAGCAAATTGAGAGCGTCTTCACCTAGCTCTCCAAAGGTGGAGAAAGCAAAAGAGATGAATTCGTTGCCGTTCTCCTCGCACTTAGTCGTGTACTTCTTCCTCTTTCTTTTTGCGGCATTGGCTATAGAAACACCTGGGGCCCATGAGGAGGCTCATGTGCCAGCAAAAGGCGAACTTCCTGTTACATCTACACGTGTGTCTTTATTATTATTATTATTATTATTATTATTATTATTATTATTATTATTATTATTATTATTATTGACTTTTTATGGTGATTTACAAATCCGGTCTTATATAAGATTCTCAATGTATTACTTATGTTATTTAATATATTATAGCTTGCATAAAAGGAAAAACGCTCATTACATTGAATTTTGAGGGAGGCACACAAAATTAAGTGTGAGATCTTTACAACCGACAATAGGTGCATAACTCGTGATTTAAAAAACTGACAAACAAAATTACGTTTCATGCGTTATGTTTCGTACGTTTCCGTGAGAGATTAATAAACCAAAGATACATTCACAAGTATTGTCCAGTTCATATAATGTGTTAGTATTTGAATTAAAAGTTTTTACATAGATAATTATTCGAATAAGACTATAAAAAAGCATATTTTACTTTTAAGAACTACTTTTACAATCCTTAAAAAGAATCTAGAGTGATAATACACACTTATTTAAAAATCTATTCATTAAATTATTCCTCAAACATTTTATAAAATGAATCATAACCTAGTCAATGCCCTAACATCAATTTCAATACTCTATTCAATCTAATTGATCTTTTCTTACTATAATTTATAGTGAGATACATCCACAAAATCAAGTGTGAGATCTTTACAACTGACAATAAGTGCAAAGCTCGTGATTCAAAAAACTGACAAATAAAATTACGTTTCATACGTTACGTTTCGTACATTTCCTGAGTGATCAATAAACTAAAGATACATTCACAAGTATTCTCCATAGTTCATATAATGTATTAGTATTTGAATCAAAAGTATTCAAATAGATAATTATTTGAATAAGACCCTAAAGAGCCCTATTTTACTTTTTTTTGAAAACTACTTTTAAAATCATTAAAAAAAATCACACTTATTTTATATATTTTATTCATTAAATTATTCCTCCAACTTTTTATAAAATGAATCATAACCTACTAGTCAATGCCCTAACATCAATTTCAATACTCTATTGAATTTAATTGATCTTTTCTTACTATAATTTATTGTGAGAGACATCCACAAATATGATAGAATGTATTTTTAAAATGTAGGTATGACTTATGAGTCTTATTTAATTAATTATGTTCTTATTAATATAATATTACTTAGGTTGCATAGAAAGAAAAACGCTCATTGCATTGAATTATGAGTCAGGCATGCAAAACAAGTGTTAAAACTTTACAACTGATATAAGTGTAAAAACTCGTGATTTAAAAACCGATAAAATACTTGCATGTACTCTCGTACATTATGTTATGTACGTTTCCGTAAGAGATCAATTAAACTATACATAGCTTGCATACCTTGTGAACTTAAATGATGGCTTTTATTGATTGAAAATTATTGGTTAATAACTGTTTATTTTGGTTAATAATAATTAAGGATGCACTCATATGTGTATTCTCAAGTTCATATATTATGTTTATCTAAATTAATTGCAATCAAATCATGATTACTTAAATGTAAATTTTCACATAGCATATTGTACATAATAACATTCCATTAAACATTTCTTAAAGTGGATTGAAATCTTATTTCAATTTAAATATTTGACAATAACCTATTATACATAACAATAATAGTTTATTTTAGTTTTATAGAAGTTAACTTATTTTACAAATAGTTTTTTATATTAGACCTTTCATATAGGCCATGAATATTAATATAGTATAGCTTGCATAAACGAAAAAAATGCTTACAATGAACTATGTGTAAGGCACGCAAAATCAAGTGTGATATCTTTACGATTGACAATAAGTGCAAAGCTCATAATTAAAAAACTGACTAAAAAATGTACGTTTTGTGCATTTTCGTGAGAGATTAATAAACTAAAAATATATTTACAGATATTCTCTCACTACATATAATGTCAAAAGTATCCAAGTAGATAATTATTCAAATAAGCAGAAGAAAATTTTGAGTGATAATACACATAGTTTATATATATTTCTGCTCATTCCAAAAATTACCTAGAATAATCCAATCTTTTTATGATTTTCCTATAATAATCTCACCTACAAGGCGAAGCCAGGATTTACAATTACGGGAGGCCGAATTGTCAATATACTAGCAAGTTATTTATTATATAAAAACTAGTTAAACTATGAAATTTTAAATCATATAGACTGAATTAACTTAAATCATAGCAAAAATTATATTTGACAAATAGAGTTGAAGCTTTCCTATAATTACCCTTTTGAAATTTGTGACTTCATATATTTGTCTTTTTAGTCTCCAAAAAAAATACTACTATTAAGATTAAGATAACAAAAATATAAAGACACATACTAAAAAGGATGAATGTGCATTATGAAAGATAGATAGTAATGACTTTTATAGTATAAATTAAATCTGCTCATCTTATATGAGACCGTCTCATGAGACGAATATGTACAAGTAAGCCCATTTGTTTAAGTGATCACTTTAAGGTTAATTATAAGTGTAACTTTAAGACTAAAAAGTCATCACTTTAAAAATAAATATACATTGGGCCAATGCAATTAAAATGGTCTTACCGTGAGACCGTCTCATATGAGAATTTGTGTAAATTAAATTAGTCTACTAAAAAATAATAGTTCAAATTTGGGTTTGATCATTTACCTTAAATTACAAATATGTTACCTCAACCATTGACCTATAGTAATTTTTATTACAATTATGCACTCTTTAAATTATATTATATATTAGTAAGGGGGGCCGAAACCAAAATTACGAAGGATTACATTTTCGACAAGGGGGGCCGGGCCTCCGCCGGCCCCGGTGTGGCTTCGCCCCTGCTCACCTATATATTGATTAACCATGAAAAATCCCAACTTTAGAGGATATTTTCCTAGAGTAAATCCGGTAACCTGATGACTTGTTATAGCAAGTTTTGTTTATTTTAAAAAAATATATTAAAATAAAATGTCAAAAAAAAGTGAAAAAATTATTTTAAAAATTTATGATATTTTTAATTTTTTGGAATTTTTATGTGAATTTTTAAATTTTCTGTAATTTTACATTAATTTTCAATTTACTTTTTTGGTGAATTTATAACAGGTCATCGGGTTACCAAGCTTACTCTAGGCAAATCAGCTAGTCCTGAGAGACCGTCTATTTGAGAGACGTCTCTCAGGCCCAGTTCATCAAAACTTATTTTCTACTCTTACTTCATATTTTTTTATGGGCCAACCCAATAAGAGATGGTCTCTCAAAGAGACCGTCTCTCACAAGAATTTGTGCTAGGCAAATACCTCTAAAGTTGGAATTATTCATGGTTAATCAACAGGTGAAATTATTGTAAAAAAAATCATGAAAATGTTAGATTATTCTAGGTAATTTTTTCCATTATAAAATGAATCATAACCTGTTCAATGCCCTAACAACAATTTCAATAGCTCAATTGAATTTAATTGATAGTTTCTAACTATAATTTGTTTTGAGACGTCCACAAATATTATTGAATTTATTTAAGAAAATGTAGGTATGACTACTCATCATGATGTTGTAGAATAAAACTAATTTCGTACACACTTTTATTCACATAAAACAATAATGAATAAAATGCAATATCAAGTATGGGATATACTTAAATATGATTCTCTATTTATTTATTTTGTTATTAATATAGTATAGCTTATAGCTGGTATAGAAAAAAAAACGCTCATTGCATTGAATTATGAGCGCGGCATGCAAAACAAGTGTGAGATCTTTACAACTGATAATAAGTGCAAATCTCGTGATTCAAAAAACCGAAACAAAATTTTACGTTTCCGTACTTTCCTACGTTACGTTCTGTACGTTTCCGTGCGAGATCAATTAAAACTATACATGGCTATGCATGCCTTGTTAACTTTAATGATGGCTTATATTGATTAAAATATGTTAATAATTGGTAAATAATAATTAAGGATGCATTCATGTGTATTCTCAAGTTGATATAATATCTATCTATAATAACTAGTACTAAAACAAAACACGCTGACATCATCACTTATTAATATTGCTTACGTGTCACAACCTCAACAAAAAATTTCCTTCCAAAACTCAATGATGACATCATCACTAATTAATATCTTTGACTTAATTACTTTCTAACTATGACTATAATGTTATCCATGTTGATGTTATCTTTTTTATGTCACATCATTTAATATATTAGAAATCTATATATTTTATTTCATTTTTTCAATTATTTATAAAATCTTATCAATTTCATTTATTAAATAAGTATAATTTAAGGGTATTGGATATTTTAAGTTGGTTAAAAGATACTTCCTCTATTCTGTTTTACTTGCTACAAATGCATGGACACACATATTAAGGAAGTACTATGTAATTATTAGGAGCATGTGGGAGTTTCTTTTTAGAGATTTTTTTTAATATTATTTGATGAAAAATGAAAAAGAAAAATATGTTTTTTAGATGATTGGGAATATATAAAGATTAAATAATGGTAGGTGTAAAAGTTAATGAGGTATAGAGTGGGATAACAATAGGAGTAGGTGGAACTTTAAATGATTGATTTTTTACTAAAAATGAAAATATAGCAAGTAATATAAAACTTTCCAAAATAGAAAATGTAGCGGGAATTATGGAACGGAGGAAGTAATATACTTTTATGAGGATTTTTTTATTTATACTAATGAAATTGGTTAGTTAAATGCAATGCATAAGTCTAATATGATTTAGGTTGTGACTACCCTTATGCAAGACAAACAAATTTTTTGAAAAATTTTATAAAATAATTTTACATAAATATTATATTAAATCTATAACTAAATTTTCACAATCATCTACGCACAATGCAAAGTATGGTACAAATCAAACAATGTATGTAATATATACAACTATTCAGAGTGAAAGGAGATACAACTATATATACAACTATTCAGAGCGAAATGAGATACAACTATAATGTAAAATTTATCTTAAAATTTTAATTTCTTAAATGATATGTCAGTAAATTTAACAAAGTCGTGCATTGCACGGGAATTATCTAGTGTTTATCTAAATTAAATGCAATCAAATCCATTATTACTCAAATGTTAATTATCACATACCCTATTATATTTCTTCTAGTTGATTAAAATCTTATTTAAATTGAAATATTTGAAAATAGCCTATTATACATAACAATAATGATTTATTTTATTTTTAGAAAAGTAAATTATTTTTACAAATAGTGTTCTATTATAGACCTTTCTAATATAAGCCATGAATACCTTTCAGAAAACTTACTCTAGATTGAATTAAATACTTCTATAACGTTATTATTAAATATATATTTTCTGTTACGAAATTAATATAGTAAAATTTTTTGCCACTCCAATTTGGCATACTTTTCCTCTATCACTTTTTCTCTAAAGTTGTTCTAACCACAATCTCTTTCCTCCTACTGTCCCTTTCACTTAAAATTTATGAATTGTTTTATACTCTCTCGTATTCACTCAAGTTGTCTCATTTGAGTTGGACACGGATATTAAGAGTGAAATGGGGTTCATTAAAAAGGTGGTAGTGGAATATTTTAATTGATTAAATTAATTGTAAAGGTGGTAGCTGGGTATTGAGAATTGGAAAAGTGGGGGTATTTAGGTAAAGAAAGATAGACAAAAAAGAAAATGGGACAACTTGAGTGAATTGCCCATAAAAAAAATGGAACAACTTGAGTAAATAGGAGGGAGTATTTTATATTTTATCTGTCACTATCTATTAACGCCCTTTTTTATTTTAGTATGTCTTAGGCTCTTAGCACAATTTTTCTTTTGACATTGATTTTGCTCTCTTATTTGAATCTCATTTACAAATTAATCATCTGATCACAATGACATAAAGATTAAAAAAATAAAAAAAATATTTTAACAGAATATTATAGTTTGGGTCATGTTTATAATAGGATACTCATACTTTGAATCAATACTCAATACTTAGCTTGTCTTATCGATTATTTTGACAAAGTGACATGTAAATTAACTATGAAATTAAACTAAACTTTAGTAAAATAGTACGTCTTTTTTTTTTGAAGATAGTAAAATAGTACTTCTTGACCTCTATTAAATAGCAACATTTAGTTTTTGGTTATTTTTTAATAATGAAAATATGAAAATCGTTAAATTTTGATTTTGACTTTAGTGTAATGAATTTTGTATTAAATGAAAAGTGTAATTACATTAATTGTGTTATGGGTATTAAAAGATAATTGAAATATATAGACAAGATTGACAGCAACTCGTACAGCCAATTTTTAAAAAGGAAAATGAGATAAAATAAATTAGATGATCCAAAATAAAAATTGAGGCGAATTTGAGAAAATATTACTAGCCTTATTAAGATGACTATATTTATGGTAAATAAAAGGAAAATTCCTTATGGCGACCTTCTAGTTTTGAATTTCTCGCATGGTAAACAAAGTTTTTTTTCTTAAGCTATCGTTCTAATTTCACAATGGTTTGCACAATGACCTTATATTCACAAAAGACACTGCGTATTTCTTAAAAGTATTTTAGTAAGAGTCAAAAATTAAAACATTAAAATCACAGTCATTTATGTAGGAAGACTCAAATTAATGTGGTAGATTAATAAATGTTGTAGACTAATAAGTAAAAATGAAAATCAAACCAATTTGAATTTTTATACATATGTAATTAGAGATTAATAGTTAACCACCCATAAAACATTAAGATCATACTTCAAACTAATAATAAAAACTACAAGATTACCATAAGAATTAAAAAAAATGCAATTTAATATACACAAATTTCAAAACAGGGTTACCAATTTTTCTTTATTATATGTTTGATACTCAAATTTGATGTTTAAAATTAAAACCAAATTTAGATTTGATTTAGTGTAACAATTTCAACATTATTTTAAAAGTATTTTTTTAAAAAAGAATTTAAAATAGTTAATTTTTTGTCTTCGCCCATATCCTTTTATGCAGCGCTACTACATGTTAGGGCGGTAAACTTCGACCGATTTCCTCTAGTCCTCCCTGTAAAGTGAGTACGAGTATGGATTGTCCGTCACATTCTCTCACCCAGACTCTGTTTCCAAGCGAGACATTGAGTATGATGATGATGATAATAATGAAGTACTTCTCTATTCCAATTCACTTGCAACGTTTACTTTTTCACGCAGACTAATACACTAATTCAATCCTCAATATATCTAATCATGTATAATAAAAAATTATATAAATTAAAAATTAATAATCTTTGCTATGAAACCAATTAAATAAAATTTCACTTGACTATGTTTTAACCTATAAAATAAAAATTAATAAAAATAAAAAAATAATAAAAAAATAGTACTAGTTTTCAATATTGCAACTAATTTGAAACCGAGGATGTAAAATTATTTTCCTACCTTCCTGATGGTGGCCACAGGCCACAACCTTCCACAAACAAACACATCTTCTTTCCTTTTCTCCTAATCTAATCACACCTGACAACACACCTGCCCACCTATAAATACCCCCATTTCATCTCCAATCTCATTTCATTTTCATTTCAATTTACAAAAACCCACAACATTTTGGAACATAAAAAGAGAGTAACCCAGAAAAAGTAATCAATCATGTGTGGTGGAGCAGTAATTTCTGATTATATACCTCCTGGTGTAACTCGTCGTTTGACTGCTGATTATCTATGGCCTGATCTCAACTCTGCCAAGACTAACAAGGCTAATTCTGGTTATTCTAAGCCCTTGAGATCTAAAGATGATGATGATTATGGTGATGCTGATGCTGATAAAGCTTTTGAAGCTGATTTTCTTGACTTTAAAGATGAGTCTGATGAAGAATCTTTCATGAAATCAAAGGATTCTAAACCCTTCTCTTTTGGGGTTTTTAAGCCTAAACAACCCATTAATGGTATGTCCTCAATTTGTTATTTTTTTGGGTTTTTGTTGTTCCTTTTTATTATTTCAACTTAGAATTTTCTGGGTTTTAAAAGAAATTTTGGTGGAAAATGCTGATGATTGAACATTTAACCCAAAATAAGGAAAATTGATTGCTTGAAAAGTTTATTATTGTTTCTTTGATGTTTGGTGGGTGGGAGATGATGGAATAATCAATCTATTGTTATTGGTTATGAGGATTTTTTTTAGGAAATACCCCTTTGTTTAATTACATTAGTGTTATGTAAGTGTTTGGTGAATTGAAGTATTTGATTAGCTATGCCATTTCTTTTACAAAAATAGATTAAGTTGATGTTCTTTTTTTATTTATGGTTTATTGTCTTTATTTTTTGGGTTGGAGAAGTCTAAAGATTGAAAATTATTCCCCAATAAAGGAAAAAAAATTCTGCTTGAAAAGTTTATAACTGTTTTTTGATGTTTGGTGAGGTGGGTGGGAGATGGAGTAATTCATTGTTACTATTAATTTTGAGAATTTTTTTGGGATGTTATTATCTCAATTATTTGCTTGAACTATTTGTATGAGTTGGGTTATTGGGTTTAGGATTCTTGTTTTATTTCGTTGTTGTTGAATTACATTTGTGTAAGGTTCTCAACTTGCTAATGAAATTTGTGTTTGGACAAATATAAGTATTGAATTAGTTATACCATTTGTTTTACAATACAAATTAATTGGTGGGTGGTGAGTTCTCTATATTTGATTCATGACATTAACACTTTGTTTAGAGTGAAGGAGTAAGTTGATTATAAAAGGAAGAGATTAGAAAGGATAGTGCCGTGTTTGCAAAATAACTTATTGGGCAATTTTAACTTATTTCGGTAAATTAGCTGATTAAAACAGCTTATTGTTATAAATAAACTGTTTTTGAACGAGCTACTCATAGCAGCGAGTTCAAAAATAACTATTCAAATCAGTTAATAAAATAGCTAGTCAAATCAACTACTATAACTCGCTACCAGCAACCAAATTGAAGGACATGAATTGGGAAGGAAGAGATTTGTAATGAATAGTTCCTTCACTCTGTTGATAACCAAATCTCTCCAAAACTGAAAAGATTTAGAAGGAAAATGATTTTTTTTAACATTTCCTATGCTTTCTTTGCTTCCCTTCATTCCCCTTCCATTCCCTTCATTTCCTCCTAAATCCTTATCCCAATATAGTGTTAATTTGATCCTCAATGCTTGTTGATATGAAATCTATTGGATTGACAAAGTTTATAATGACTTTAATGTGGATGAATAGATTACTTGTCTTGTGTCTTTCTTGAGATGATGGCTTGATGAGATTAAAGGAATTTTCATAGAATTTTTCTACCCTTGATGTTCAGTATCAAAAACTTTAGGAAGATGAACCTTTTTTTTTAATTTTTTTATATCAAATTCAGGAGTTGTCTTTTGCATTTTTCTAGCTATTTTTCAACTCTTGAGTCTTGACTATTATCATAGCTTCCCTTATCCATCAACCTTTCTTGTTCCTCCTTGGTTATTATTTTTCCTTTTTGCTAGATTGTTGGATTTGAAAATGATCAATGGAAATTCCTTTATGAACTAGTAGTGGATTTTGATGGAAAATTTAAGGGGAAATGTTTTTGAAATAGAAGATTAAATTATTGGGCTTTGATAGAAGTTTCCTTTAAAAATCTATAGGATGATTTTTTTGGATGTTATTTCATTATTGTTTCCCAATAAGTGATCTATGATGATATGATGTATGTTTTTTTTTTCCTTTTTTTTGTATTTAAGACTTAATTACACTCTAATTTTATGCTCCTACAACGCTAAAATATATTATGAGTAGTCATACATTTATTTAGAAAGATAATCTGTAGAGATCCAAAGACTTGTTTAATGATATCTTTATAAAGCTCCATGATCAATAGCCTTACTTAAGGTATCTGCATGTGCTATCTTCAGTTTATACTTTTTGTGGTTAAGTTTTACATTCAATACACTAGATTATGTTTGATACTTCGTTTGATTCAAGTTTTACGAGTTGTTTGGTATGAGAAGCGGAAATGAAATGGAAAGGGAATTATTAAAGAGGGCTAATGATATAGTCAAGTATTATTATTAATTGTTTGGTATAAAGAGGGGTACGGGTGTGGGAATGGTGAGATAGGCAATGAGGAGAATGAGTTTGTTGTTCATGTCATTGTTGTAACAAAGTAAAGGAATCACCTTTGTAATAGGACCGCACAACCATAACAAACATTAGGTAATATATTTTCGTATTTGATTCCATTTTCGACCCTTCAAAAACGATATCAAATACCCCTAAGACTTAGTAGGTCTCTACATGTCACCTTCTAATGGTTGAAAGACATGCTATTTTGACTAATATTCTTAGAGTATATAACATATTATGGGGCCTCAGCCATCAACTTATGCTTTTGGTTGAGTTGGTTCCTTGGTATGGTATCAGAAGCCAGCATCACAAGAGGTCATGGGTTCGAATTTTAACCATTCCTCATTTAAAGTGGAACATTTAGCAATATGTTACATACTCTAACAAATGTGCCCCAGAATTTGATATCTAGTACTTCTTGCTTCTCATTATTATTCCTTTTTGTTCTTGAAGGATTGAAGTCAGCCGACTTCAATAGTCAGGCTGAGAAGTCTGCCAAGAGAAAGAGAAAAAACCAGTATCGTGGTATCAGACAACGTCCATGGGGTAAGTGGGCTGCTGAGATCCGTGACCCAAGGAAGGGTGTTCGAGTTTGGCTCGGAACATTCAACACTGCTGAAGAAGCTGCTAGAGCCTATGATGCTGAGGCTCGCAGGATCCGTGGTAAGAAGGCCAAGGTGAATTTCCCCGAAGAAGCTCCTGTAGCATCTGCTACTCCTAGGCGTACTGTCAAAGCCCGTTCCCAAAAAGCTGCTGCCAAGACAAATCCAATCGCTTTCTCTCCAAACATTAGCCAGAACTTCAACATCTTGAACAATGCCGAGAATGAGTTTTACAACAGTTTTGCTTTTGTGGAGGAGAAACCTCAAGTAATTCCTGCTGTAGAAGAGGTTGCATTCAAACCCTTTTCCGCTCATTCATATGAAGGAAGTAACACCCTTGATTGTTCCGACTTCGGTTGGGGAGAGAACAGCCCCATAACTCCTGAAATATCATCGTTCTTTGCTTCTGCCCTTGAAAACGACGATTTACACCTCTTTGATGATGGGAATTCAGCAAAGAAGATGAAAACCGCTTCAGGAGACACTATACCGTTTGACCAGAGCAATGAAAAGAGCTTGAGCGGGGAGCTGTCGGATGCTGATTTTGAGTCTCAGTTGAAGCTGTTGGAGACAACCCCTTATCTGGATGAGAACTGGGCTATTGAGGCTTTCCTCGGAGGCGATGCATCCAATGAGGGTAACCCAATGGATCTATGGAGCTTCAATGACCTTCCTGCTTGGGGAGGAGTCAACTAAGCTCAAAATGCGAGTTAGCTTGCGTTTTTATGTAAATAAAACATGTTAGTCCCCGTCTTTGTTTTGTTCAAATTTTCAAGAACTTTTGCTCATGAGTCCTGAGTCCTGAGTCGTGAGTCGTATGGTGCTTCTTATATAATGCGTAGTGGTGTTGTTTCGCAGGTGCAGTAGTAAGGAAGTACATAGGTAAAACTAGGTTTGTCTTTCCATTTGAGAGACTCTTTAAGTTTCGGAGCTTGTATTTGCTGTATTTATTATGACTTGATGAAGGCTACACCTTTTGTGGTTTAAAGTTGTGGTCACCCCTTCTAAGATCAGCTATTGCTTAATTTTAATGTTGTAATGAACTATATTTACTGTCTTACTTGGTATTGTAATTTGGAAGAAACTTTCTCTTTGTTCTTCAAGTGTAATGTTGAAGAAAAGATCTTGAAGGAATAGAAAACTTGAAAGTTTCAATGTGGTGAATTTGAGGATATTAGATTGGAATTTTCTTGCTCCAAATGGCAAAGTTGATTAACTCACTCCCTTCAAAAATTGTTCATAGTAGAATATTCCATTTAGATGAGAAAAAAATTATATATGGATTTTTATGGGCATGTATTTTCTCTGTTTTATAACACTTACTATAATAATTTACTTTTTATGCAATTAAGTTGTTATTTTGTTCATCTATTTACTGATTATGTATGACAAAAATTATGAAAAATTAATATTATGAAAATTAGACTCAAATAAGTAGATACATGACTATGTTTTGGAATATATCAAATCTTATTGGATTCATTTGGATATGTAGAATTTCAATGTTAATGTATTATGAAACGTCTAATGAGATTTGAAATATGCTTTGAAAGTAATGTCCAATTAAAAAAGAAAAACTTTTAAGATAGAGATGGTAAATAAAAAGACAAAAGGCATTAAGTGGGATTTAAGTCCTCTAGGTTTATGGTTACGATAGGAAATAACGTGTTTAATAACTGAAGTACTCATGTGAGAGATTGTTTCTTGGTAAGACAACCTCAAAACAAGTAACTAATAATTTTACTAGTTGAACTATTTAGCCCATGTAAAAGGAGCATCTCACAGAGCCACCGTCTCAAACACGAATTTGTGTTATTAAATTCCTTTTTTTTTTTCCTTTTACTAGTAAAATCTAATGTACCCCAAACCCATGAGAAGTTTCTAATAAACCTAAGCCCAAACAGAAAATGTCATTCTAACCTCAAGTTCAAGCCCAAATTATTCAATTTCATCCCCAACTACACAATTTGTGTCATCCTATAAATGTATTTCAAACTTCGTGAGACGTAATGCTCAAAAAAAACTCCAAAACACATGTCATAATCAAGTTCCTTGGGGCTCAGTAGCTCATGGGAACCTTCATAGCCGTTAGGGTTCATTAGTCCAAGGAGCTTTTAAAGTCATAACATGCTCAAATTACCCATATACATAGTTATCAGAAATCCAATTCTGATTTACAATTCTACGATTTTATGATCCAAAGATAGGCAATCGATTCGGATTGTAGGTACTTAATGCAGTAGAGTTTTGCAATCCTACTAAACTTAAGAATTTAGGTGGTAGGATCATAACACAATTCTACGAACCTATAATCCAATGATACGATCTTACATGGTTATTTAATTTCAATTGTAAACTATTTTCATATAATACAAAATTCACTTACTTATCAATATATATTTTGAATAATTATATCAAATGTAGTTTAAAAATGATTGATAAAAGTTTTTGTTATAAAACTTAATAGATGAAATCAAAAACGTTTTTACTTACACCTTAAAACTTAAATAGAGAACAAATATAATTGATAATTAGTAATCCAAATTACATTAATGCATATTCGTAGGTCACAAGATCCTACGATTAGATTCTACCGATTTCGATCTTACCCCTTCAACGATCCTAAGTAGAATACCGATCTTAATAACCTTATCCATACAAGCATTCTCAACCTCCATGGGAGGACCCCAACTTTGAATCCTCTTAAACCCATGCATTAGAAGGGTTTGCATGGGAGGTGTTGTCCGTTTTTCAAAGATTCATATTTTTAAGTGTTCAAAAAGAGAGAAAAAGCCAAAAATCCTAAAGAGAAATGTATTCTTGTCCGCTTACATAGGAGCCTTTATTTTTAAAATAAATTCATACAAAAGGTTTACTTGGGAAGAGTAATTTCCTTAAAATGCCAAAATGTTTTCTATAGCCATAAAAGGCTTATTTTTTTCCTCAAATTTCTCTCTTAACTTTATAGCAAGAGTTTGCGAAAAAAGAGTTTGCCTACTCTTCAAATTAAATGCCTAATATTTCTCTTGTATAATGTTAGTGCAAGTGCCAATTTTCATAGCTTGAGACAATGATTTTGATGATCTTATAGTCCATTCCATGACGTGCACATTGAAAGATGAAGTTGGGTTGTGAAAGGAAGTATGAGGCGTGAGTTTTGGATCACTCTATGAGGTGATCAAGGATGTGCAAATGAAGTGCCTTGAACAAGGCAAGAAATGTTTTGAACAAGGAGCGCATTGGTTCATACCTTGAACAAGGCAACATGAAGAGAGGAAGGTGTTTTGAACGAGGCACAAGTGCACAAGGAAGTCAGTAAATGCTGGAGACATGGTGCTCGTTCGAGAACCCTGGTGCAAGGCCAAATCAAACTTTTTTGTTCGATATTTGGGCGGAAGTTGTCCATTTGTTCTAGGATTATTCCGCTAATTTAGAGGCATATATAAGCAAAATCAACATTGAGATCATGTGAGTGGGAGGCTAATACATAGATAGAAATTAGGGTTGAGTGCCAAGAGAGTACCTTCTTTGTATTACAGTGTGTTTCGATAAAAGGTGGAAACTTTGTGCAGAGGTTGTTCTCAATGTGTTTGAGGATTGATTCATTGTTGTAATGTTGATTAATTAATAATATCAATCTTTGTCATCATATATAATAAGTATATTACTTTTTATTTTAAATACTCTTTTTCGTTTAGTAGGTGATTTTTATGAAAAAATAAGAAAAATGCGCGAATGAGATGAAAATATAAGTTATTAATTATATGAATGAGAATTAAAAAATATACATTATGATTAAAAATAAAAATATGATAAATTTAAGGAAAAATTACTTAGAATAATCGAACCTTTTCATAATTTTCCTCCAATAATCCCACCTATTGATTAACCATGAATAATCCCAACTTTAAGGGGTATTTTCCTAGGGTAAACTTGGGTAACCCGATGGCGTGCTATATTAGGTAATTCACCAAAAAAGTAAACTAAAAATTGATTTAAAATTAGGGAAAAATTTTGAAAATTTACATAAAAGATTCTAATTAATAAAAAAAATCATTAATTTTTTTGAATATTTTTTAAATATTTTTTTCGACATTTTATTTTAATTTATATATTTATTTAAAAAAATAAAACTTGCTATAGCAAGTTCCGGTCACCGGATTTACTTTAGGAAAATACCCTTTAAAGTTGTGATTATTCATGGTTAATCAATAGGTGGGATTATTGTAGGAAAATTACAAATAGGTTGGATTATTCTAGGCAATTTTTCCTAAATTTAATGGGGCAAATTAAAAAGAAAAATATAGCAAATTTTGTATAATAGAAGAATATATATTTGTTCTTGCTTAAAGACAATTAGGGATGGCAACGGATCTTGGATCTGACCCGGATCCGCGTACCCGGATCCGTTTTAGTGGATCTGGATCTTAATTTTTTGGACCCATCGAATCCAGGTCAGATCCGGATCCATACAAAAAATACGGATCTGGATCTGGGTCTCAAAAAAATATCTAGACCCGGATCCGTGGATCCGTAGGACCCGTTTTATTTTTTGAAACTAAAAATTATGTATAATACTAACTAAATACTGAACATTTGTGCTTGCTACTTGTCTGCTAATACTCATATTTTTTAAAAAAATTGTGTTATATTATATTCTGCTTCTTATTTTTGTTTCTCATTTTTTTTAAATTTTAAGTTCACATATGATATTTTGTCCAAATTTATATGCTCTTATGTTTACCTTATTTACATTTGTTTTTCGTTTTTCTTGTTATTAATATTAATATAAAGAATATTATTATAAAATATATGAACTTAAATAAAAAATACGAGGAGATGATTGAGCTTGCTACAAACCCTTACCTTTTTTATACATTATTATCATTAATTAATGTCTAAAACTCCATCACAATAGCAATACGAAGCAAAATTCAATCAAACTCGCGAAAATAATTTTGGACCCGGACCCGATCCTGGATCCGTGGATTCGGATCTGGGAATTGCCAAATTAGACCCGCAGATCTGGATTCGGGTCTGGATCCTCCCTTTAAAAACGGATTTGGATCCAGGTTCACTTAGACCCGATTCAAATCCGACCCGTTGTCATCCCTAAAGACAATCCACGTATCAAATAGCCTAATGAATAGCCATAGCTAATAATATTGATATGATGAAGCAACTTTAAGTTATCGGCTTATTGGCATTCGGCATGCTTCGAAAGCAACTTTTGACGACCTGGAATTTAAAAAAAGTAACTTTGATTTTACATTTTCTCAAATAAAAATGTACTCCTGGTAGAGTCCTATCTACTCGTTTTCTCAAATTAACTTTGTTTATTTTTTATATCTTTATTAAATTGAGTTATTTTTATTATTTTTATACATAATTCAATTCAAAAATTCCTAATCAATAATCGTGATTTGTAAATCACTTTAAAAAGACAAAAAGAATAATATTAAAATAAACAAAAGTAAAAAAGATAAATTAAAATAACAAAACACTCACCCTATCACATCTTACCGCATAAGGGTGATTTATGAACCTCACAAATAACTGTTATTTATTAAGTAACATACTTAAAGGTCTTAACTATTAGTTTAAACTTTTGGTTGTGTTGGTTCTTTAACATGGTATCAGAAGGGGAATATTCAGCGTCTGTGCGCATCCACACTTTTAGCCCAATAGGCTCTCGTGTGAATGGGCGTGTTAGAGTATATAATATATCCTGAGATCTCAACTATCAACTTAAACGTTTGAGTGAGTTGAGTTGATTCTTTGACAATTTGTATAATTTTTCTATAAAATACCATTTTTGCTTATTTTTAGAGTTTATTCATCCATTACCTATGATGTAAATTTAGTGGCCAAAGGAGGATAACACCTATGCTAGGAATGTAAGTGACTTATAAGTGGGTTTTTGCATTCGTTCGCCTCCTGTGATGTCATTTCATTTACCACTCTTCCTCACCTTTCCCTCCTTTACCTTTACTTTTGTTTTTTAGAGGTGGGGGTGGGTGCTCAGTGGAGTTAGGATGCAAAAACGAGCTTTAAGAATAGCAATAAGTCGAACTCGAATTGAATTTTCTACAATTTAACTTTGCTTTGAATAAGTTAGATTTTTTTTTCAATTTTGACTGATTTAGATTTATAAATTGTGATTTTGTACCGAGTCAAACTATCAGACTTCCCTAAAAGTTATCAATAATATTCCGTTTAACAATACACAAATTCATAACAATAATTTTTTTCAAATAAGCTTTAATTTGCCAAAGTTCTAAGTAGCAAAGAACGACTGTTTGACCATACAATTCAATAACTCAAATATGCTATAAATCATTGAAGTTCAACTTAATATTAGGAGTCAAACTCATGAAATTATGTCGTCTTTCGAATAGGTGCATCAAGGTAATAGTGTTGGACTCTCAAGATAAATCTTCTATGATAAGTTTTGATAACTCTACCACCAATTATGAATGTAGAAACGAGAAAGTCTGAGTAAATTGTGACAAATCAGAGTACTGTTCCCATGCATTACGCCATTAGAGAAGCAAAGAATTGAAGAGAGAGAAACTTCTATATTGCTGTATATTATTATTATCAAGTAAAAGCAATATACCCTTTATATAATAGGGTTTGTTGAGTTTGTTACAACCAGAGGCCAGCTGGCAACCTTTATTAAAACAAACTATGTATATTACATGCTAATACAAGAATACAAGATGTATTCGTATCATCCCCCCTCAAACTTGGTGGGAGTAGTCATGCCAAGTTTGGCTAAGAGATGGTGGAACTGTGCAAAGGGCAGTATCTTCGTGAAGACATCTGCTAGTTGAGAGGAAGTGGGGAGATAGGTCAACTGTAGAAGACCTTCCATGACCTTGTCGCGAGTGAAGTGGCAATCAATTTCCAAATGCTTTGTTCGTTCGTGAAAGACCGGATTTTGAGCTATATGAAGTGCGGATATCGCAATGAAGAGTGACGGGCTTCAATGAAGTTAAACCAAGCTCCTCAAGAAGGCGAACAACCCATACAACTTCCGAGGAGGCACTAGCCATGGAGCAATATTCAGCTTCGGAAGATGATTTAGAAACCGTAGCTTATATCTTGGATTTCCAACTAATGGAACGACGGGTGTTAGGACAGGCCCCCCAATCGGAATTGGAATATGCTTGGAGGGTCAGTTGTGGCGAGGCAGAGAGTAGAATCCCTTGACCTACTGTGGCAGACACATACCCGAGGGTGTGTTTAAGAGCGTCAAAATGAGCAAGAGTTGGACGCTGCATGTGTTGGCTAAGTGCTTGGACCGAGTATGAAAGATCAGGACGAGTGTGGGTTAGAAAATTAAGTTTACCAACCAAGCTGCGATATAACGTCGGATTATCAAACAAAGGTGACTCAGTGGAGGAGAGCGTAAGGGTTAAAGGAAGGGGAGTAACATGAGGGTGGAGGGGTGTTATACCAGAATCTCAAAGAAGTTCCCTGTTGAACTTTTGCTAAGTAACCACTATTCCATTAAAAGAATAGGTAAGTTCAAGACCCAAAAAAAAACTTAACCGGCCTAGGTCTTTGATACTAAACACATGATGCAAGTGAGCTTTGAGTTGAGATATAAGAGGAGCATTGTTTCCGGTAACAATAATGTCATCGACATACACGGCAACTATAGTCATGGAGCTCGAGGATTGATGAGTAAAGAGGGAGTAGTCCAACTTAGACTGTGTAAAGCCTTGGGAAAGAAGGGCAGCGGTTAGTTTGGCAAACCATTGACGCGAAGCTTGCTTAAGACCATATAGCGACTTGCGAAGTTTACAAACCATGTTGGAAGGACAAGATAAACCATCAGGGGGAACCATATAAACATCCTCATTAAGATCCCTGTGCAAAAATGCGTTATTAACATCGAGTTGATGTAAAGGCCATTTATTGGAGGCAGCAACAGCTAATATACATCGGATGGTAGTCATGCGAACCACAGGAGAAAATGTTTCATGGAAGTCAATACCATATTCTTGCGTATAACCCTTTGCAACAAGGCGAGCTTTGAAACACTCGAGAGACCCATCGACTTTCAACTTTACTTTATAAACCCACTTACAACCAACGACTCTTTTACCCGGAGGAAGAGTAACAAGGTCCCAAGTATGATTAGTTTGGAGAGCTCGAAGTTCAACATCCATAGTTGTGACCCATAGGGGGTCTTGAGAAGCCTGCTTATAAGTCTTAGGTTCATTCCAGGGACCATGAGACGCTAAAAAGGACTGGTGATCAGGAGGTAGAGAAGAAAAATGGACGAGGTTGCACCAATGGGCAGTGGTGCACACAAAGTCCTGGAGGTGAGAGGGTGGTTTGGAGAGTCTAGTGGACTTGCGGACAGGGAGAGTAGATGAGGAGGAAGGTTGAGATAAATCAACCACAAGAGAAATTTCATGAGGGGAAGAATGTGTGGTAGGAGAAGTAGTAGGAGTTTCAGAAAGATGATTGCTAGGAGATGAAGAGGGATAGGAGATATATAAGGGGGAGAAGGTGAGGTGGCGTCAGAAATGTCAGAAGAGGGAGGAGAGGAGTTAGGAGGCTTAGATGAAAAAGGAGTAGGTGTGAGTAAGACATTATCATAGGAGGGAATAGGTGTATGAGCAGGGAGGTAAAAAGTGGTAAAAGGGGAAGTAGTAGGGGTGGTAGAATGGTAGGGGAAATGATTCTCATGAAAGGTTACATCACGAGAAAAGACAATGGTATTTGTTTTTGGATTGTAAGTCTTATAGGCTTTTTGAGTGAGGGAATAGCCAATGAAAACAGAAACATCAGCCCGAGCATGAAATTTGGAGCGATTATGCTTTAGAGTGGAGACAAAACACAAGCAGCCAAAGGTTTTGAGGTGAGATAGGGAGGGTGGTTCACCATGGAGCTTTTCGTAGGGTGAGATGTTGCCTAAAACAGGTAAGGGAGATCAGTTAATAAGATAAACAGCAGTTTTGACACACTCCCCCCAAAAACAAAAAGGGAGGTTGGATTGAAAAAAGAGAGCACGGACAACTTCAAGTAAGTGGCGATGCTTACGCTCGACGACTCCATTTTGTTGAAGAGTGTCGCGACATGAAAATTGGTGGATGATGCCATGAGAAAGGTAAAAGTGTTTGGACGCTCCTTCACACAGTTCTTTAGCGTTATCAGTACGAGTGACTTGGACCTTAGTATGAAATTGGGTGTCCACATATGCACAAAAATGAGTAAGAAAAGAGATGTACTGATTTTTTTGACTTCATCAAATACAACCAAGTACCACGCGTAAAATCGTCGACAATAGTGAGAAAAAAAATACAACCATCATGAGTGACATGTCGAAAAGGGCCCCAAACATCAATATGGAGCAATTGAAAACAACTAGTGGTCTTTATAGAACTCATAGGAAACGGCTTGCGTGTTTGTTTAGCAGCAGGACATATAGTACAAAAAGCATAATCACCAAAATGATTTACATCAACATTAGGTAATAAAGTCTTGAGTTGGGAAAAGGGTAAGTGACCTAGTCTAAGGTGCCACAACTTAGCTAGGTCAAGATGTGCTTTATTTGATGTAGATGAGCTAACAGCCACACAAGTAGGAGATTGAGGAATGTGAGGAAAGTCAGCATAATAGAGGCCATGAGAGAGCCTAGCAAGAACCTTTGTCTTTGAAGGGTCTTGAATCACACAAGTATCGTTAGTGAAAACAACAGAGGTGCAATTATCAATGCAAAGTTGGGGCACAGAAATCAGGTTGAATTGAAAGTCAGGAACGTATAGCACATGTTTGAGCAAAATTCCATTCAACAGTAACACATCACCAGAATATTCAACCATGACTTTGCGACCGTCGGGAATAGTAACACTATGTTTGGCACTAAGAATCTTGTCAAGAGAAGTAAAAGAATCCAAGCTATTACACATGTGATCCATCGCTCCACTATCGATTATCCATCTAGAAGCATGTGATTTAGATAAGAAGCAGAATTTACCTGCCAAATTTGCGGAGCTAGGTAATGTCTCAAGTTCCATAGGAGAAGATTCAGCCACATGATCTTTATGCTTGTTTAAGAGGGCAAGCAGGTTATCAATTTGAGCAGATGTAAAACCAAGAGTATCAAGTGCGGATTTAGAGTCATCATCTTGAGCACAGCCAGCAAAGCGTTTGTGTTTGAAACCAGGTGGATAGCCATTATGCTTGAAGCAACGTTTGATAGAGTGGCCAGGGATCTTGCAATGATCACAATAATAGGTTGAGCCACGCTTAGAGCCAATGCCGGTCTTGGACTTGGAAAAAGGAGTATGATCTGGAGAATGATGCTTGTGAAAATGAGTGGAAGGAGCATGTCTGTCATATGAATACTTCTTGGCTGCAGCAAACGCCATGGAATCTGAGGATGAATTAGGCAAATGAACACGAGTGACTTCCTTATGCTTTGCTCCTGATAAAGCATACGATAGGCAGTAGATACATGTGGAAGCTCAGGTAACATGAGAATGTTAGTCTTCACAGGGCTGTATTGCTCGTCCACCTTCATGAGAAAGCTCATAAGTCGCTGGTCCTGCTGTAGTTTCAAAACCTTCTTTGTTAATCCGCAACTACAACCATTGCACACACATGTTGGGAGAGGATTGAGATTGTCTAGCTCGTCCCAAAGAGATTTAACTTTGGTAAAATACGCAGTAATGGACATATTAGTTTCCTGTGACATATTAGAAAGCTCCTCATGCAGAGAGTAAATTTGCGCAGAGGTTGAGACTCCAAATCTTTCTTCGAGGTCTGTCCAGATCTTAGAAGCATAACGATTGTACATTACGCTTTTAGCTACAACTCGATCAAGAGATGCGATGAGCCAGCCGATTAACATATTATTACACCTTTCCCATGCCTTCATATCTGACTCATTTGCGGATGGTTTGGGAAGAGTACCATCCACAAAACAAAGTTTATTCTTAGCAATAAGCCCGATCATGACAGAACGCTTCCAATCTCCAAAACCGTTGCCATCAAACGGAGTAGTAACGATTTTAGTACTGGCATGGTCTGAAGGATGTAAGTAATAGACCGATGCCGGATTTTGAGTTAAATCAGTATGAATTTGTGGTGAAAATGGAGTTCCAGAGGTATTATGTAAGGAATTTTCAGTCATGGCGAAAAAACAAGAATCGGTACTTTAAAGAAGAATGATGCGTTGATTTTCGAGGAAAAATCAGGAAGAAATTAGGTAAAAAGAATATCCAAAAAAATTAAGAAATGAGGATGAATGGACAAGTATACAGCAATATCAACACGCAATCAAAGAAAGGAAGAAAATGACACGACAAACTTATCTTTCTTTTGCAGGATAAAGCCTGCTCTGATACCATGTGACAAATCAGAGTACTGTTCCCATGCATTACGCCATTAGAGAAGCAAAGAATTGAAGAGAGAGAAACTTCTATATTGCTGTATATTATTATTATCAAGTAAAAGCAATATACCCTTTATATAATAGGGTTTGTTGAGTTTGTTACAACCAGAGGCCAGCTGGCAACCTTTATTAAAACAAACTATGTATATTACATGCTAATACAAGAATACAAGATGTATTCGTATTATAAATAATGGTTATTTGTGAGATTAATAAATCGCCCTTATGTGATAGGATGTGATAGGATGAGAGATTTGTTGTTTTAATTTATCTTTTTTGATTTTTATTATTTTAATATTATTATTTTTGTCTTTTTGTGGTAATTTGCAAATCACGATTATTGATCAAGAATTTTTGTGTAGAAACAACGTTCCTGTGATTTCTACATTCATATGTCTACTTCGATCATTGAAATGAAAATATATCTAAATAAACTGCTAGAATAAATATATTTTCATATATTCTAAGTATATTGTCTATTTTGTGAATCTACATATCTTTAATAAGTGTATTAGGAATTATTATGTAATTATTTAGTTACCTAATTAAATACTCTTGCTTAGGTTTTGAATATATTCTCCATTATTGTAAATGGAAGGCAATCAATCTTACCCAATCAATTCTTATATGGTATCAGAGCCAACGTAACAAGAGGTCACAGGTTCAAATCTCAACCACCCCTCATTTAAAGTGGAATATTTAGCGCCAGGTATGAGAAGGGGGCATGTGTTGCATCCATACTTCTAGCCTAATGGGCTCTCTTGTGAGGGGTGTGTGAGAGTATATAACATATCTTAGAGCCTCAACCATCAACTAGAACATTAAAATTATAGAACTACGTCGGAGTTAGATGTTCGATTGTATCAAAGTCAAAGCTTGAGTCAAGTCGAATTATCAGGGTTTTTTGCATTACATCTTACTCCAACTCAAAGTGGGAAATAGGAATCATACAATACTATAAAAGTCTTGGAAAATTCCAAGTGTCATCATTTGAAGAGGTATGAAAATATTTATTAAATTTAGAATCTAATATTTTTGTTTAAGTTTGAAACTAAATTAGGGAAAATATTTGTATGATATATTATAACAATTGTATTTTGTTAACTTAGAGTTTAATATGTTCAATTGAATGAAAAAAAAGTTATGTATCAGGTAAATAATTAAAAAAACATCAGTAATTATGTTTTGATTTAAAAAATCATAAATTTGGTAAATTTAAGAACGATAGTATACAGTAATTACATTATTATTTGAAATTGTTTTTATATATATTTCGCACTAACAAATTCGTGCATTGCACGAGTTTCTATACTAGTTATAACCTATTAGAGTTGGTATTATAACATATTAAAGTTGTTATTTGGAGTTGGTATTTTAACCTATTATAACCTATTACTTATTAGAGTTGTTATAATAGCCAACTTTAATAGTCATACAATACTATAAAAGTCTTGGAAAATTCCAAGTGTCATCATTTAAAGAGGCATGAAAATATTTATTAAATTTAGAATCTAATATTTTTGTTTAAGTTTGAAACTAAATTAGGGAATGTATTTATATGATATACTATAGCAATTGTATTTTATTAACTTAGAATTTAATATGTTCAATTGAATGAAAAAAAAAGTTATGTATCAGGTAAATATCATACAATATTATAAAAGTCTTGGAAAATTTCAAGTGTCATCGTTTAAAGAGGCATGAAAAATATTTATTAAATTTAGAATCTAATATTTTTGTTTAAGTTTGAAACTAAATTAGGGAAAGTATTTGTATGATATATAACAATTGTATTTTGTTAACTTATTTTATATAATAATAAAAAAAAAAAAAAATTAAAAAAAAATTATGTTTTGATTTAAAAAATCATGAATTTGGTTAATTTAAAAACGATAGTATATAGTAATTACATTATTATTTGAAATTGTTTTTATATATATTTCGCACTAACAAATTCGTGCATTGCACGAGTTTCTATACTATTACTTTATAATTGGTTGAGTTCATAATCAAAGTCTTTTATTTTAGATTCAAATCAGACTATTTTTCTATGATCCTGTCAGATTGGTGTTGAATTTTGTTTTAATTGACATTAAAATATTTTCTTCCATTGTTTGTGTGGGTTTTAAATTCTAAATGCACACTATTTTGGCATTTTTCACCCTCCTAAATTGTGTATTTCTTAATCATTTTTCCTTGTAATTAAGTTTTGATTTCTTTTATATTAGAACTTTAATTTTGGCATTTGTTCTAACAATTTGGTATCAAGTATGGTAGGAAGCTTAAGGCTCTTTCGTTGTTGCTATATCGAGTTGTGTCAAAGAACTAACTTAACCAAAAGTTTAAGCTGATGGTTGAGGCCCCACGACATGTTATATACTCTAACACGCCTCCTCACACGAGAGCCTTATGGGCTAGAAGTGTGGATGCAGCACATGCCCTCCTCATAGATAGCGCTAAATTTTCTACTTTAAATGAGAGGTGGTTGAGATTCGAACCTGTGACCTCTTGTCACCTGGCTTCTGATACCATGTCAAAGAACCAACTCAACCAAAAGCTTAAGCTGATGATTGAGGCCCCATAATATGTTATATACTCTAACACGCCCCTCACACGAGACCAATTTGGGCTAGAAGTGTGGATGCAGCATAGATTCTCCTCATACCTGGTGCTAAATATTCCACTTAAATGAGGGGTGGTTGAGATTCGAACCCGTGACCTCTTGTCAAGTTGGCTTCTGATACCATGTTAAACAACCAACTCAACCAAAAGCTTAAGCTTATAGTTGAAGCCCCACGATATGTTATATACGCTAACAAGTTGTTCTAAAGAAATGATTAAAGAGGTAGCAAAGGAGGAAACGAGTCAACGACAATTCTTTGTTTGAGGATTGAGTTACTAGGTTGTACTCTCTCCTATACACTCAAGTTGTCCCATTTTTTTTTATGGGCAATTCACTCAAGTTGTCCCATTTTTTTTTTGTCTATTTTTTTTACCTAAATACTTCCACTTTTCCAATTTCCAATATCCAACTACCACCTTTACAATTAATTTAATCAATTAAAATACTCCAATACCACCTTTTTGGTAGACCCCATCTCACTCTTAATATCCGTGACCAATTCAAATGGGACAACTTGAGTGAATAAAAGGGTGTATAATAGTTCAAAGGAAAAATTGTGTGTAACGGGTTCAACTTTGTAAATAAACTTCAAATAGTATGTTTCCTAGGACAAACTTTGAAGTTAATTTTTAGCGAAGAGGCTTTTACCTAGGCTAATTTGGTTGTACATATGATTATTGCAATGTGACCGTACATGTGGCTGTACAATAGTCGTACACATGGATTTACAAATGAGATACTTCCTCCGTTCCATAATACTTGCTACTGATAGTGACATCTTCCCACACAATATGTCACACTCAGTAGCAAGTATTATGAAACGGAGGAAGCATATTTACTTTTTTATTTTTTATTTTTTAATTAATTTAATTTAATTTAATTTAATTAATCTTATTTAATTTAATTTATTAAATTAAATTTTATTTTATTTCATTAGTTTAATTTAATTTATTACTCTTGTATTTTCATTTAGAATATCATATTATTTTATATAAAAATATAGTTTTTAAATAAGGCTAATTCAATTAGATTTTATCCAATGCCAACAACTAATTTTCAAAAAACAAAAGTCCTAATTATTTTTATAGAAAGCTTAGTTTGGTAATTCGGTCGAAATGAGTACTTATATACTAATTTTTCAACACACAATTCAAGCAGATATTTAGTAATTTTTTTACTGATACTTTCATTTAAAAAACAATCAAAGTGACCAGTCCCATTGAACTACCTCTAATTTTTTTTTTCAAAAAATCAATCGTCGCGATCATCTTTACGGGACGTCTAACTTGAGAATCAGGTTGAAATGAGAACTTATATGTCAATTTTTCCAACATGCAAACTGATAAGATACTTAACGTCGTTTTTAACATGACTAACAATTTTGTTTCAAAAAATAAACGTCCTAATGACCCTTATGAGATTATAGCTTGAAAATCCAGCTAAAATGAGTGCTCATACGATGATTTTTTACATGCTAATCGAGAAGTTAAATAACGTTGTTTTTACTTTTTGTAATAATATTTAATAAAATAAGTAGTTTAAAAAATAAATTAATATTATTTAGTTAAAATTAATATTAAAATACATAAGTTTATAGTTTTAAAATAAATAATATAAATATAATATTGAAATAAAGATGGTTTGGCAGGGAAATAAAGGGATTAAATTTCTATATCACAATTTTTAAAATTTTAAAAAAATTTCTTGTTATAGGCAACCTATAAAATAAATTATTGGATGAAAACTAATTTAAAAGTTTGTTCATCAAGTCTATTTATTATTTTTTGGCACCTGAACACAGGCACAAACATGCTAGGTCTCAAAAAGATGAATCCAATTCTTAAATTTAGAGTCGACTCAAATAAAATTTTTAAACCCATAACCATCGATCGTCTCCACTTTGCCCTTCTCATCCTCCCTAACTTAATTAGTTAAATAAAAGCTCATAACATATACTCCCGTCGTCCTATTTAATTTGCAGCATTTTCCATTTTGGTTCATCCCACTTAATTTGCATCATTTCTAGCTATTCTTGGGTGATGGCCCACCACTTTCTTTTAATCTCATTCATATATTTTTACTCTCTTTTAATTTCTACCGCACAATTCAAGGGAGTACTTTGTGAACTAAAGTCTTTCTTTTCTTACCTACTACCAATGGTATATAATATTTTGGTTGACTATATAAGAAATAGCCTAATTTAAAGATTGATTGTAGTGGTTTTGTATTAAGAGGAAAAAGATATTGAAAGGTGAACTTTGGCCAAGAAGAAATGCAAAAGCATATTCCTACGTTGCTCTAAAAATGTTTTTTTTTAAATGATACTTTTTTTTACTTATACCTTTTGGTTTTCCATATCATCTAATACATATTTTCAATCGCTGATATATCTAATTATATAAATTATAAAATTATAAAAACAAAAAGAATTAGTACACTTTAGACCGAGATGATTCAAACAAAATTTCTTATGACTATATTTTAACTTTTTAAGTATGTTTATCTCTAAAAAATAACTTATTAAGTATGTCAATCTGTTGAAGCGAACATGAGTGCTCATTTGCGGACGTACATTATTGGAGCCTAGTGTTCACGTGTCCCTAGGCGTTTTTTTTTTAAAATCAACGTAGACTTTTTTATTGGTAAGAGTAAAAGTGTAAAGTTAATTTTAAAGTCTTTTCATGATAAATACTCCCTCATTTTAGTAATTTTGCCTTTATTTATTTTGTCTCATTTTTTTTATTAGATCAGTTGATTGATTTTAATTTGTTCCATTTTCTTTAATGATACGTTGTATTTAAAATTTTATCAAGTAAGGTTAAAATAGTTATTAATTTTACAGATAAAATTCTGTCGAAATGCCTTAAATTTTAGATCCTAGATCCGCCAGTGTCACTCCTACAAAAATTGTAGCAAAAATAATGAGTTTGATAATGTTTACCTGAAACATAGGCTTTGATAAAGCAAAGAAATTTCCGTGGTTGACCAATTTTTCATCAACAAAGCACGCGGCGCTAAATGTTAGATTCCTGCCACACTCAGGATCACATTTTCCCCTAATTCATCACTACTTACAAGACTTATAATTTTAATGCACAACCCAAACTAAGCTAATCAAGCCAACAAATTATAGGTTTTAACGATCAATTAGCCGTGAGTGATGCTGCTGCCCAATGCCCATTGGAGAAATTTCTACAACTATGGTCACTCGATTAGCATGCGCAAGTCGAAGAATATTCCTGATTCATCACTACTCATATGATTTATTGTTTCAATTATCACGAACATATGTAAACTATTTTACAAGAATAACAAAGTAATAAAGAGTAAAATATTATTAATTTAATAAGTAGAGAAATCTTATCATATACTCATATTTTAATATTTTCTTTTCTTAAATCATTGACTTATAGAATAAAGTTAACATAGTGACCCTAAATTTATAAGACGACGCTGCCTACAACCCAACGAGGCAAAAGCTAATTCACTCTTAAAGAGATTTTCATTCAGGAGAAGAATAGTCCTTAGATTCTAATTGATAGTCCGTCTTGGTCAAATATGAGCAAAGATAAAAATTATGACTTTTAAGAAAAAAATGAATATCGTATTAAACGAAGACAGAAAATAAATTGTGTTTATGAAATTAAAAATAAGTTTAAATATATAGATGAAATTAAAAAAAAGTCATGGGTCATTGCCCAAAACATTAAATAATACAAAATAAGTAAAACGGACCAATATATCAACTAATGTAAAATGAGTAGAGGGGAGGGAGAGTAATCAAATGTCTCATTTGGTAAGTACCCATTTAAAAAAAGGACTACATGGAGGAGTGAGTTTAAGAAAAAAAGAGATAATGATATTCTAATGGAGGAGAAAATGATTTTTTATCTAAAAAATCAGAGATATAAGTAAGAAAAAAAAGGAAAATCAGATTTTATCTTAATTGGAATAAGTATTACTTTGATTTTATCTTAATTGGAATAAGTATTACTTTTATCAGGTTAATTCTTTCTTAACTCTTTCCTTCCCTCAGTCTACCCTGTAATATTAGAAAAGGCTTGCTGATTGTGATATAAGATCAAATTCAAGAGAACACTTGACATTTATGATTGCAAATGTTCTTGTACAAAATTTGTAGTATAATTATACCTTAAAACACTTCTAGAAATACTTTTAGGTGATATGGTGTTGCTATTTTGATCATACTCTTAATCTCACTATAAGATTGCTACATTTAGAAGATTAGATATGATTATTAACGACAACTGCCTTGATCCTTGTCTGATTTGTAGCGGCTAGTGAACTCATGGTGCTTGCACGAAGATTTTGGGTGCATGGCATGAGTCAGTGTCGTTTCTGAGGATCCTAGACAAATTAAAAGAAATGGGTCCTTTCTATAGAAGGTCGATTCAGAATTTTAACCGGTATTTGGAAAAATAAAAGTGACAAACCTTATATGTTATAGTTTTCTAAATAAATATAGACGTGTCATAAATTTCATAATTGATAAATGAATTAATTATACATTTCAAATTTTTAAGTGGCTATAAAATTAACTTAAATTTTCAGATATAAAGACCCTTTGAACTTAATCCCCTAACCAAATGCCTAACTTGCCTAGAATTAGATGTTGAAAGAATTTGACGCTAGCTCGTTGGCAAAATAGGCGACAACACTAGCAACCGTCAATTCATGTCATCACTTTCTTCTAATTACATTATTGATACTTGTACTTATTAGCGATCTAATAAGACAATAATTACTTCTTTAATATTAATTAGAAATAAATAATTAAAATCAAAACATTAGTGACACTACAAAGTGATAAATAATTAATTTAGATAAAAAGAAAAATAATTCTAAACTATCAAATTATCTTAAAGGAGTAGTGTCTTGTAAAAATGAGATATCATTAACTTCCATAATGGTGAATGTTACACCTCAATATGGTAACACCTTAGTTGCTAATCTTTCCATTGATAGATTTCCCTCCTTTTATTTCCTTTTTGACCATGAAAGTACCTTTATTATATACAAACTTGATTTCACATGACACATGACCTACAACTTCATCACATGCTAACCAAATACTTTAAATATTACTCCCTTCTACTCATTCTAACTGTCTTATATTATTATTGGATCAAGTCACTCTAAGCGTCTCAATTTTATTTTTAAAACGTTAATTTTACCAATTTACTCTTCCTAAACTAAAAATTTTTACACCTTTATACATACTAACTCCACTTTACCCCTATCAAAATTTAGGAATAGAACTGCGAATTATAGCCTTAAAGTTTAGCACTTTTACGAATTATAGCCTCAATGTTTATTTTTTTCGAATTACAGCCACCAAAATATTAAAATTTGCGTAAGTCAAATCACAAAATTCTTACCATTTTGGTTGTCGATATTTCAGGTTAAGTGATCGGAGTTTAATGTTTTTGGCCTGAACCTGTAAATTTTGATACTATGGTAGCTGTAATTTGCAAAACGAAAAAAAAACATTAATGCTCTTATTCGCAAAAGTGCTAAACTTTAAGTTAGAATTCGCAAATATCTCTTAAAAATATTACAATATTTCTCTTTTACGTGTGGTCCCATTTAACCACCTAAAAATCATAAAAATTCAAATAAAACACTTAAGAGAAAGTAGCTAAGAAAAACTTGAACCTTAACTTTCAAATACAAATTTATATATATATATATATATATATATATATATATATATATATATATATATATATATATATATATATATATATATATATATATATATATATATATATATATATATATATATATATAGACAAGTGGAATGTGGGTCATTGTAAGTTACACACATAGTAAACTTAAAAACCAACAAGAACCCTTCTTTTGGGGACCTTTTAGACCTTTTTTTTAATAATCTCCTTTTGCTCAAACATCAATTGCCACATATTATCCCATAACAATCATCATAACAACCACCACTCACCTTCTCCTTTGTTCATTTTTGGGGACTCCATTTTAGATGTTGGCAATAACAACTACATCAATACCACTACTCTTGACCAAGCTAATTTTTGGCCTTATGGCATCACTTTCTTCCACTTCCCTACCGGACGTTTCTCCGACGGCCGTCTCATCTCCGACTTTATCGGTATATTTTTTTTTATTTTTTATTTATGTCTTTCAATTTTCTCATCCTCATTCCACCTTCTAACTCAAATTTGTTCAATGTCAACTATTTTAGCCGATAATTAAATAATATTTTGTACGTTATATGTTATACGTAGACACATTTAAAATTGCGTGTAAGAAAATCAATTCAACCAATAATTTAAATTGATGCAGCACATGTCCTCCTTTAGGCTAAAAGAGTGGATGTAGCTTGTACAGGCTATTTTCATACATAGTGCTGAATATTCCACTTTAAATGAAGGGTGATTGAGATTCGAACTTTTGACCCTTATCACGTTAGTTTTTGATACCATATCAATTAATCAACTGAACCAAAAAATTTAAGCTGATTGTTGATGCTTCAGAATATATTATATACTCAAACGCACCACCTCAACTCAACCAAATATATACTTTAACGGTATATATATTTATTAAGAAGAATTCAACCAAAAATTTGAGCTTATAGTTGTAGTTATATGATTGAATTTTTATTACCTTTGATTTCGACAGCGGAGTACGCCGGACTTCCATTGATTCAGGCGTACCTTCAGCCTGGAAAACATGGGTTCTATGACGGAGTCAACTTTGCATCTGCCGGGGGTGGTGCTCTTATTGAGACTTTTCAAGGTTCGGTATGTATCGTATCGTTCTAGACTTAATTTCTTAATATTATTTTTAATAGGTATTTAAATAAGTTATATAATAATCTCCAATCATAATCAACCGTTGATCAGCATATCTTCAGTTGAGTTGACTAAGAATTTTAAACTATAATTTTTAAAAAAATTTATGACAAGAAGCGAGCAAAAATTAATAAATTTTTTAAGCAGTCTAGTATAATTTTTTAAAATTATGATATGATATTTTTGTAATAACTTTTTATTATTAAACACTTATTTTATACTACGTAATTTAAAATTAAAGCCTTTTAATTTTTTGGGCCCTATATAGTTAAACATGTTGAACATGCTCAAAACGGAATTTATGTTTGTTATTGAGTTTCATTTGGAGGTGGTTCTGAACTAGTAATTGGATGCAACCTCCTAAATTGAAGAAACTTCGAAGATTAATTTATACTTCATTAGTTTATTTATTGTTTTTTTAATAGCTTACTTATAAGCCTCAAATATTTCAAAAATATTAAATAAAATTAACAAAGGTTAAAATTTATAAGCCTCAAATATTTCAAAAATATTTCAACTAATTAAATTGACTTGCTTATTGTCATGAATCTATAAGTTCAAATATAGTCATTTAGATGGTAGTTTAAATCATCTCAATCTAAAATTTTATTAATTTTTAGTTTACATAATTTTTTTATTTATATAATTAGATGAAAAAGCGCATTATGCAAATAAAAAACAAAGAAAATATATGTTTTTAGTCTGCCTTTTGCTTGCATCATATCCTATCCTGATAAGAAAATTCAAGAGTATAACATTATCACATAGAGTCAACAATAACGACATACTATCTCCGTTATTTTTTACTTGCACTCAAACTAACTTTTGTATTATTTATTAATCTATGATAATTTGCATATTTTGGCTGTTATATGAGAAATTAATATAATCATGTGCAATCTTGTTTTATTTGTCTAGTCGTATATTTTCTAATATCAAATGTTTGTAATTATTAGTTATGTATAACTCTAGATACAAACAATCCAATAAACGCATTGGATTGCTGCAAAAAGTTGTTGGTGAACGAAAATTTTTAATTGAGTTAATTTTTTTTTTTCCAGGTAATTGACCTTCATATGCAGCTAAAAAGCTACAAGAAGGTGAAAAAATGGCTAATAAAAGAATATGGATATGTAAAAGCAAGGAAGAGGTTGAAAAGGGGTGTCTACTTGTTTAGCATTGGCATAAACGATTACATGAGCCTTTTTGTCTCAAATTCCTCTAAATTTCTCACTTCCTACACCAAACCTCATTATGTTAATATGGTCATTAACAACATCACTTCTGTGGTCAAGGTTAGTTTTTTTTTTTATTTTTAATTCACTAAAACAAAAGAGGTTGATATCATGTTTTTAAATAAAATATTTATGTGTCATTTTATCATGAAAATTTTTTCCTCTAACGTGTCACGATGATATTATTATTATTATGAAAATTTTACCAGTATGCACTTGCTATAGGAAAAGGCGAGTGATAGTCGTTCTTAAATTTTTTTTACCACAAATTAGCACTCAATTCTTTGAGAACTCAGTACAGTAACAATATAATGCAAAAAATATTATGTAGCCGTTAAATGGTAAAAGAACACAAACACCCTTGTTTAATTTCAATAAGGGAAATTTTACATGATAAACACCAACTATAGGGAAAGGCGAGTGGTAGCAATTCTTAAAATTTTTTTCCACAAAATAGCATGAATTTAAGAACTACCTTTTATTGAAATTAAACAAGGGCATTTGTGTCATTCCACCATTTAACGGCAACATAACGTTTTTTGCATTAAATTGTTACTGTAGTGAGTTTTCAAAGAGTTGAGTGCTATTTTGTGGGGAAAAAAAAATTTTAAGAACTGGTACCACTCTTCTTTCCCTATAGCTGGTGCTTACCATGTAGAATTTGCCTTATTATTATTATAATAGTGATTAGTATTTGAGAAATTTTCAAACTAAGAAAAGCTTACTATAATGATTAGTTTAATTTTTAGTTTTCTACAAATGAGGCTTTAATTTCTTACTTAGCATGTTGAAGTTTACCTAACATGTTAATTATTCTTTTGGTACCAAAGATAGAAATCAAACTTTGCTCAATTTTGATCAACTTGAACTTAAGTCTTATTCGTTCCGTCAGATATAATGACCGACTTTTTAAAAGTGATAAAAATTAATAACTTACTATTTATATAAAATCTTTTGTTATATGTGTAAATTTATTATCATATTTAATGTTTTTACATCATAAAATTACAAAATATAATAATTATTTTGAGATTTCTACGAAAGAAATATATAACGGCATATTAAATAAGACATAAGTACTATAAAGTACTTCATTTATTTCTTTACAAGCATTGTTTTGTTTTTATTTTAGGTAATTTCACTATTACTGTCTCCTATTTGTATTTTTCTAAAGTTATTTGTGGCTTACATTGATCAAATGTAGAGAGTATCATATTTAGGTTTGTTAGATTGAATTTATTTTGTTTCTTTTCAATTATTAATTTTTATTTATATTTTTTTACCAAACTAGATCTATTTAGCGATTTAAATTGTTTTATATAATTAACATTATTGATTTAAATACTATCAACGTGAGAAATGTATCTCTCGTGATTGATGTTTTCTGATGAATAATTAGCTCGCGTACACAACAATGTGAAATTTTTGTTTTGAAATGTTTCTCTTATTTTGAAATCTTTCCTATTCTATAATGATTCTTATAACTTTTTTTAAATATTATTTAAAAATATGTTCTATTTTTTTTATCTTATTCATATTTTTTACTCAAAGTAAATCTTATCTATATTTAGTTAAAACTCAATTAATATATCAATTGCAAATTAATATATTTCAAAAAGAATTGATGGACTCCAAACTTTATTTGCATGAAGATATCATATTTATCTCAACATATTCGTCTTTTATACCTGTTGAAAAATGTTAAATTAGGCTGGACTTATTGTGAATGCCAGCAATTATCGGGGAAAACACGAGGTGCACACACTTCACAAGCCAAGGAGATATATGCCATCCCAAAACCATATGGCTATGGGAAGAAGGTCTCCAATAGCTTATAAAGTGTGCACATCATTTTCAATTTGTCGATGTCGGATAACTCATTCCAACAAAAAATAATATGAAGATATCAAATGGTTGTATTTTCTCTTTAATAGGAGTAATATTTACATCTAATTTTAGGTTTTTCCTAATGTATAAATCATTATTTGTATAATTAGAGAAATTAAATTAAAATACAAATTAAAAATCATAATTCAAATATAAAAATCTCAACTTTGAGATATTAATTAAAAGTCCTAATTTTTGAGGGCATCCTATTTTAAAACATTTAACATATTAATATTAATGACTACTAAAAGTGATAAAAACGAATACGTGATATCATTTGATAGGTCTTTGTTTTTTGTTCTTTTATATTTTGTTAAAATTTAGGAAAAATAATATTTTGAATATGTTAGAATAAGATGCCTCTTAAACTTAACATGTAAATAATACTAATACTTTTTTGGGGGCCATCAAGTTGATTTTAAATCAAGTGTTATGGGTCGGTTCAAAATCAGATTTTGTGTCTTCACTGATTGTTTTATAATGTTAAATTCTTTTTGAAGTTATGTCATGTCGGGTCTATTACAAGTTCAGATGAATATGAGATCGTCGAATCTGTTTAAATGGTAGAAAGGGTTAAGCTTGTGTTTTCAAATTATTATTATTTTTTTTTTTTGTATTTTGAGTTTACTAAAAGTTGTGGTCCATTCCAAAAAGTCAAATATAGAGGCATTCAAATCTGCCTATATTGCGGCCCATCAATATTAATGGCTATGACAAATGACAATGAGATTTCTTCATATTGCATTGCCTTGGTTGGACCACATTATTTATATATTTTGACATTATCTTAGGTGTATTGGCCCCCTACCTCTATTATTCATTTTTCTTACTTTTTTACATCCTCACATTCTTATATTTTACCATTTTCTAGCCAACATAAACACAAAACTTCTGAGACGCATTTTTAAAGAATTAAAATACCAATTTGATAATTTAATTTAAAGTCATTAAATTTGACAATTTATGGGCTTAGAAAGTCAATTTTAAAATATAAAAGACCATTTTTATAGCTTAAAGTTCTCATTTCAAGTTTAAACTAGGGCAACTCAAACCTTAAAATGGGTATTAAAAACTTTAAAATTGATCTTTTAAGTTTTGAAATTGGTCTTTGAGTCTTGAAATTGGCATTCGAGTCTTTAAATTCCTATGTTAGAATTTTAAAAATATTAAAAAAAATTACAGAGCCTAAGCTAGTCGCACAACTTAGGCCATCTCGTAGGAGAGTACTAGACACGTGAAAACGGTCAACCCAAATTAAAGGTTGAGTCAATTTCAATTGGGCAGGGTAATTCAGGTTAACCCGGCTAGCTCAAAAGCTTTTGTAAGTTTTTCTTATCACTAAACTTTTTTAAAAAATAGTAATTTAGTTTTGTTTTCGTTGAAAATTTAGTTTTATCAAAAAAAATATACTACTCTGTCCCCTTGAAATTGCAATTTTTAAGAAAATAGTAATAAATAAAGAGAGAGAATGAATTGTGTGTATGAAATTAAAAGAGAGTTAAAATGTGTGGATGAGATTAAAAAAAAGTGGTGTGTCATTGTCCAAATATAGAAATGATGCAAATTAAGTGGGACGGACTAAAATAGAAAATGATGCAAATTCAATGAGACGGAGGGAGTATCTATTTTAGATCTACAATAAAAAAATGTTGAATTAAAATTTAGAAATTTTGACTAAAAATTTGACAAGCTCACTACCTAATAGATCAATAATTTGTTATTGTGCAGGAAATATATGAGAGTGGTGGGAGAAAATTTGGGTTTCTAAACCTGCCACCAGTTGGGTGTCTTCCTGGGCTTAGAAACATAAATCCAGAAGGGAATGGTGAATGCTATGAACAAGTTTCAAGTTATATAAGATTGCATAACAAAGCCATTTTCCATGTCTTACAAGACCTAACAATGAAGTTACCAGGGTTCAAATATGCTCTTTATGATTTTCATACTAGTACCTTACAAAGACTCAAACACCCCTCAAAATTTGGTATTTCTATTTCTCCTCAACTTTAGAATTTGTGTTATTTTTTATATTAATAATCTATCTATCTATAACTATTATTAAAACAAAATACTGCCGATGTCATCACTTTTTAAAATTGCTTACGTGTCTCTCTTTCAATAAAAAAATTCCCCCTAAAACTTAATGATGTTGTCATTGTTATAATAACTATGGTTAATATCCTTGACTTAAATATTTTCTAAATATGATTATAATATTATCCGTATTGATTGATTTTTATTTTTTAGGTCACATTAATTAATGTATTAGAAAGTCATAAAAGTATATTTTATTTTGTTTTTTTCAAGGTTTTTATAAAATCTTTATATTGTTTTTATTAAATGAGTATATGAAATTATGATATGGTTAAAATATAAAGCCGTAAATTTTTTATTGTTTTTGTTTATACAAATATGTTAAAAATTTTAATAAACTGCGCATTGCACAAGTATTATCTAGTATTAACTAAATCAAAACTCAATTAGAATAAACAACGTATTCAGGCCGACGTTGAGATTTGTGAGATTTTGTCCTATTGAATTTGCAGCATTTGCCATTTTGGTATGTCCTACTTAATTTGCATCATTTTTATTTTTGGACGATGACCCATCAATTTCTTTTAATTTCATCCATATCATCCACTCAATCTATTCTCTTACTTTATTTATTAAAACTTTCTTAAAAATCATTTCATTTCTCTATGAAAATTATGAGTTGATCTATTCGTTAAAGCTTTATATTTTGTCTTTTTCTATAAGGGATTAAACCCACTCTTTAAATAAAGAGATTTTTCATCCTTAGCGCCCTCAAAAAAAATGTACAATGTTTAAACATAGGAGTATAGTTTTCTTATAAAATAAAATTAAACTTATAGGGTCAAGGAGAGATACTCCTTTTGGCATGAATGATTTGTGTTTCATGGTGCACAATTAATTAGGAACTAGAGAAATTCACCAATATTAAGAGGTATTATTCTGCGAATTACAGCTATTAAAGTATTAATATTTAACGCGTTCAATTCAGTTCACCGAAATTCGATTCATTTAAAAATATAAATAAACATATATTTTGGGATTCTTTCCATTTCAGGGTACAAGGAGGGGAAGACAGCATGTTGTGGGACAGGCCAATTCCGTGGGATATTCAGCTGTGGAGGAAAAAGGCTTGTCAAAGAATTTGAGTTATGCCACAATATAAATGACCATCTTTTTTGGGATTCTTTCCATTTCACTGAAAATGCTTACAAACAAATTGCCCAAGAAATGTGGACCAACATAAACTATGTTCATCATACTCATCATCTTTCTTACACCATCAAGGACCTCTTCCACTTACCATAAATCCTATTATTTCTCATTTTTAGCTCCGAATTCGACATGTTTTTCACATTCATTTTTTTGCGATTTATAAAGATAATTGTATGTATTAGCTGCAGTAACAGAAAGTAAAAATATTATCTTTGTTTCTTTTTAAAAGCTATATTGTACGCAAGAGCTTTTAAAAAAAGTGTAGCTGTTGAAAAGAAACAAAGTTTGAGACTTGAGAGAATACAAACATTTATCTACTCATGTAAGTGCTACTTATACAAAGTATATTTTAAGTTAATTTATTGAAATTTAGTTGTATATTATAATTTCAAAACAGTGGAGTTAATATTTTTGTAATTTGTCTCCTGTCATTGCTCTTTTGAATTTGCGTCATAAATTCAAATATGTGAGAATTTTTTAAGTTATATGGTGTAAACTCAAAGGGATGGAGTTAGTATTAGCAGAGGTGAATCTAGGATAAAATCATATGATGTTAATAATATTGGGAAAAAACTTGCTTAAGGAGATTTGAACCCAAGTTAATACATTCATATGCACTATGTTTGCATAGCAAAATAGGAAAGAAAAGAAAGAGAGCAGAGGGGGAGGAAAGGAAGGGAAAGGAAGCGGAAGGGAAGAGAGGGAAAATGTTCCCTTGTTTGTTTGGAAAGGAAGGGAAGGTGAAAGAAAGAAAATTTCATTTTCCTTCCAAATCTTTCCTCTTATGGAAAGACTAATATCAACAAAATTAAGAAACTTACTCCCTCCAAATCTCTTCCCTGCAAATTCCTCTCTCTCCCTTTATGCTATCCAAATAAGGGGATTTTCATCCCTCCAAATCCTTTCTTTTCTTTCACTTTATTTCTTTCAATTCAAACAAGGCCATAGCAAAACTTCTATCTACTTAACTAACACATATATTAGTATATTTAGGTATAAGATTCTATATATGAGTTGAATACCCTCAGTTGACATCATTCATTGACCTTGAATCTGCCCTTGAATATAAGCTGAGATATTTAACTAAAAATTAAAGAACGTGTCTCACATTTAAACCGTCTTATAAAACAAGTTGTGTATTACTTTTATACTAATGTCCAAGGAAGAATTTACCACACTCTTTGGAATATGCATCGTAATGGCATTTCACAATCTTCATGATTTGACATACACTCTAACAGTATAATAGGGAACTTTTTTTTTAACATATTTTTGAAAGTATTTGGATATATAAGTTCCTCCCCAAACTAATTTGAAAAATAAGCTTCTACTGAAATCGTTGGTTTTGACAGCGTTTTCCTACCCTATTGGGCTGCAAATTGGATTTGATCAGTTAAGCAAAGTCGCTGTTTGGAACAACGTTTTTGGTGTTGGGGAAAATCTCTCTTTGGAGCAACAATTTCCCTTGCCTTCAATTTTTTTTGTTTTTTATTCTTAAAACCCCATTTCCCCATTCCTCTCCTTCTCTCCCTCTCCTCCTTCATCAATGGCGTCCATCACCTCCATTCTCATTCTCCTACTCTCTTTCCTCTTTCAGTTTTCATTGAAAACACAACCGAGTTTCAGTTTTCAATTTTCAGTATTTGCTCAATAATGACTGCCACCTTAGTTTTTTATGTTTTTCATTAGATTGGAACTTCTTATGGTCTAGAAGTAGACATGCGGTTACTCTTTTTTATCGGGTTTATCATCTTTCATAATCATAATTGTTTTATTGTAAAACCCTGTGGAGAAGTTGCCATAGGTTCCTCTTAGATTTAGCTGTGATAATGAACGAATATCTTTTTTGGTGTTAGCACAGGAGTTACAAGATCCAGTAACTTCCTCCACTTCCTCTACTTCCCCTACTTCCTCCACTTTCTAAACTTCCTTCTAGTTTTACTATTTTTAGAATGTAACTACCTATTGTAGTATGTAAATATATATACGTTGTTGTACTTCAATAAAATAACAACAGTCTCCTTTACAATTTCATCCTGTTTTACATGGTATCAGAGGTCCTTTTGGTTAACCACCTTATCAATCGATCCAATGGCCTTATCACTCGTCTCCACTTCTTCCTCTTCCTTCCCTAACTTGGGTATCAAACTTGATGGAGACAATTACTATGTTTGGAAAGACACCATGCTCACAGCCCTTGAAGCTTTTCAACTTACCTCTTTCATCACCTCTGAAACAACACCACCAATTATCCTCACCCCTACTGGTACACCAGAAGCTCCCTCACGCACTCCTATTCCTAACCCAGAATATGAAGCCTGGAAGAAGAAAGATACAATCCTTCTTCTTTGGTTAAAAACGCACCTCACCGAACGCTTCCTGCGCATAGTGGCTCGCAAACACACTTCATACTCAGCCTGGGATGCTCTAGAAAAAAATTTTCAAACTCAAATCCTTGCTAAATACCATCACTTTACTGCACAATTTAACTCTCTTGAGAAGGGCTCTTTATCTATGGTTGAATACATTGAGCAAAAGCGACACCTTGCTGATAATCTCGCAATTGCGGTTATCCAGTATCTGATCTTGACATAAAACGCTCTATTATCTCTTGTCTTGACATCTCTTATCAACCTTTTAAGTCCTCAGACAAATTCAATCATCATCTTGTGTCTCTTGATGATTTCATTGGGGCTTTGTTACAAGAAGAAGCTGAAATTAATACGTCTCACAAAGGACTCTTACCTACACCTCCACCTTCTGCTAATCTCAGCATCTTCAATCGTGACAATTCCACCAGCAAAACCAACTTTCACTCTCGCAACCCAAAAGACAGTTATGCTCACAATGATCGTTCGCAAAGTTCTGATCTTACTCGTATTACTTGTCAGATATGCAACAAGGGAGGACATTCTGCCAGGGATTGTTACCAGCGCCACAACATCAACTCATATCCACCGAAATCTTCCTCTCGTCGTCCTCTAAAACGTTCAACTTCCTCACCACAAGCCCACTTTGCTTCTCCTTCAAGAATATAGTTGATCCATCCTGGATTCTCGACACCGGTGCAACTCATCATGTTACCAATCAAGTCAACAATCTATCTATGCATTCTGATATGCTGGTGATGAAAAACTCACTGTTGGGAATGGTATGCCTCTTTCCATTACTCATTCTGGTTCTGATATTTTGCCTGCTGCACATTCATCTTTACGTCTATCTAATGTTTTAGTAGTTCCTCAGCTTACTAAAAATTTATTAAGCATCTCTAAACTTACCAAAGATAACAATGTCTTTGTTGAATTTCATCCTAACTGTTGTCTTGTCAAGAATCTCTAGGGCCAAATCATTCTCAAAGGTCATGTTGAACAAGGCCTTTATCATCTTCCCCCTGCGTCAAAATCCTCTCCTTAAGTCTATCTCGGTGAACGCACTTCTCTTGCTGGTTGGTATCACCGTCTGGCTCATCCACATCTTCCCATTGTCAAAAGAACTATTCAGGAATACAACCTTCCTGTTTCATCTACTAAATTTCCCCATGTTTGTGAACCTTGTCAACTAGGCAAGAGTCATCGCACCTCTCTCCCTTCTAGTCATATTTCTAGTAAAAATTTGTTTGATCTTGTTTATTCTGATGTTTGGACTAGTCCTATCTTGTCTACCAGTGGTTGTCGTTATTTTGTTCTCTTTCTAGATGATTGCAGTAAATTTATTTGGATATATTTCATGCAACAAAAATCTCAAGTATTCACTATTTTCCAACATTTTAAAAATCTTATTGAGACGCAATTTAATACTCAAATCAAACAATTGCAAACTGACTGGGGCGGTGAATATCGAAATGTTTCTTTATTTATTGAACCACTTGGTATTCTACATCGTGTCTCTTGTCCTCATACACAAGCTCAAAATGGTGCCTCTGAAAGACGAAATCGAATGATAGTAGAAAAAGGCCTAACTTTACTTGCTCAAGCTTCTCTTTCTCTCACATTCTGGGAACAAGCCTTTCACACCGCTGTTTACTTAATCAATCGCACAATCACTCCTATTCTACATCACAAATCTCCTTATCAAATTCTCTACCATAACATTCCAGACTATCGTTTTCTAAAATCTTTTGGCTGCCTTTGCTATCCTTATCTTCGGCCTTATAACAATAATAAGCTGGAGTTTCGTACTCTACCTTGTATCTTTCTTGGATACAGTTCTAAGCATAAAGGATACTGTTGCCTACATGTTCCCACAAACAAAATCTATATTGCTCGTCATGTCATTTTCAATAAAACTCTCTTTCCTTATTCTGCCCATATACAACAATCCCACATACCGCCAACTTCCTCTACATCAACTGTTTCCTTTCCTAAACCATCAGAAATTATCCTACCATATGACGTTTCTACTTTCACTCCATCTACTCCACTCAATTCGCTCTCCTCTAATAACTTCTCTCCCCCTTCACCAAATCGCACGCAATCCACAACTACCTCTCCTTCCTCTACTCAACCTGATTATTCTGAATCCTCTCACTCTCCATCCAGTAACAATTCTCACAATATCACCTCTTCACATTCTACTAGCACCACTCATTATCCTTCGTACTATAGGCCATCTAATACTTCAACTCATCATATGCTAACTCGTGCTCAAACCAATCATCTTAAACCCAAAGCTCTTCTCACACACACAATCACTCGCCCCACCTCTCAATCTCCTCTCTATGAACCAAAATCTTATGCTCATGCTGCTAAACATACACACTGGCAACTTGCTATGCAGGCAAAATATTTGGCTTTAATGAATAATGGAACTTGGTCTCTCGTTCCCCCTCCCTCTAATGCTAATATTGTTGGTTGTAAGTGGGTCTACAGGGTAAAACTAAAATCTGATGGCACTATTGATCGGTATAAAGCACGTTTGGTAGCAAAAGGTTTTCATCAAGAAGAGGGTGTGGACTATTTTGATACTTTTAGTCCTGTTGTAAAGCCTACCACAATTCGTCTAGTCCTTACCGTTGCTCTCTCTCAACAATGGCCACTTCGACAACTTGATATTCATAATGCCTTTCTACATGGAAGTCGTTCTGAAACAGTTTACATGGAGCAGCCCAAAGGCTTTGTTGATTCATCTCATCCTAATTATATGTGCAAGTTGCATAAAGCTCTTTACGGGCTCAAACAATCACCACGAGCTTGGTTTACGAAGTTAAAGAATTTTCTACAACTATCTGGTTTCAAGTCCTGCTACTCTGACACCTCACTTTTTGTTTATCACAACCAGAATGCTATTGCCTATATATTAGTGTATGTTGATGATCTTATTCTCACAGGGAACTCCACCATTTTTCTGTCTGACTTTGTCACCAAGCTTAATCAAGCTTTTGCATTAAAGGATCTTGGTAATCTACATTATTTTCTCGACATTCAAGTTCATCGTAGTGCCAACTCTCTTTATCTCACACAATCCAAATATATAACTGATATTCTCCTCCGTTCTAAAATGCATGAAGCAAAGCCCATATCATCTCCTACTGAACCCGGATCCAGACTACTTGCAAATGGCGATCCTATGGATGATGTTAAACTATATCGAAGTATTGTTGGTGCTCTCCAATATGTGACTATCACTCGCCCTGAGATATCATATGCTGTAAATAGGGTCTGTCAATTCATGCATTCTCCTACTAACATTCATTGGAAGGCTGTGAAGCGCATACTTCGTTACCCTAAGGGTACTCTTACCCATGGACTTTGTTTGCATCGCTCAACCACACAAAAACTTGTTGCTTTTTCAGATGCTGGATGGGCTAGTGATATTTCTGACTGTCGTTCACAACATGGGTTCGCCATATTTTTTGGAGGTAATTTAATTAGTTGGTCATCCCGAAAACAAAAAGTTGTGGCCCGGTCAAGTACGGAGGCAGAATATCGTGCTATTGCTTTTCCAACGACTGAACTCAATTAGATTACTGAATTACTACGTGAACTGTGTATTCCATTCAACAAACCTCCTATCTTACTATGTGATAATCTCAGTGCTACCTTTATTGCTGCTAATCCGATTATTCATGATAAATCTAAGTATATCAAAATTGATTTTCATTTTGTCAAGGAGCAAGTTGAGCAAGGTGATCTCATTGTTAATTATGTACGCTCTATCGATCAAAGAGCTGACATATTCACAAAAGTTGTTGGCACAGCTCGCTTCCAGCAACTTCGGGACAAGCTCAATGTTCAATTCTGCCCATTGGCTTGCAGGGGGGGTGTTAGCACAGGAGTTACAAGATCCAGTAACTTCCTCCACTTCCTCTAGTTCCCCAACTTCCTCCACTTTCTAAACTTCCTTCTAATTTTACTACTTTTAGAATGTAACTACCTATTGTAGTATGTAAATATATATACGTTGTTGTACTTCAATAAAATAACAACAGTCTGTTTTACATTTGGTTTATCTTCTGGTCCGATTTTTGAATTATTAGGTCAATATACTAGCAACCTTGTCATGTATGGTGTTTATCCTGTTTTCATCTTGTTTGACAGCTTCAGTATGGAACACATGCTCGTATTGACTACCGATTTTTGAGGTTGTGAAAAGGAAAGAGAGTAGGAGAATGAGAATGGAGGTGATGGATGCCATTGATGAAGGAGGAGAGGGAGAGAAGGAGAGGAATGGGGAAATGGGGTTTTAAGAAAAAAAAACAAAAAAAAATTGAAGGCAAGGGAAATCGCTGCTCCAAAGAGCGATTTTTTTCCACTACACCAAAAACGATGTTCCAATCTGCAGCCCAATAGGATAGGAAAACGCTGTCAAGATCAGCGATTTCAGTAGAAGCTTATTTTCCAAATTAGTTTGGGGAGGAACTTATATATCCAAATACTTTCAAAAATAGGTTTAAAAAAAAAGTTCGAATAATAGGCTCATTTATGATCCAACGAATTTGCCAATAGAGATGGGCAAGGGTCTAAGTCTTAATCTGGATCCTATTGGACACTATCTTTTTAAAGATAAATATCTTTTTTTAGACCCTTAGGGTCAGGGTCTAAAAAAATCTTAAGGGTTCAGGTCCGGATAGACCCAGACCCCTCCTAGTAATTTTTCAATGGTTGAAGGACAATAATACAATATAGCTTCATTTTGGGTTCATTCGGGTCTATCATGTAATTGTAATAGAAACTTCCAATTTTGGGTTCTTGAAAATAGGGATGCACACGGTCTGATCTGATAGATAAATCAGACCAAACCAGAAATTTCGGTTTGGAAATTTTTCAGACCCGTCAGGACACCGGACCAGACCGTTCTAAAACGGTCTTGTCTGGTCTATGGTTTTTCCTTTTTAATGCAATTTTTTAATTAAGAATTTAAGATAATGTATTCATCTATAAAATATACTCCTAATATTTATTCCAAGTCTTTAGTGGAGTCTACGAAAACCTCAAAAATCAAAAATTCAAAATATATACAATTGATCTAAACCCTAAAAGATCATGTAAACCTTAAAAATAATCCCAACAAAAATTTGAAATACATCAAAAATTGAACCAACAAACCCTAAAACATCAAAAATAAAAAAATATAAAAAAGAATCGAAAAAAATTAGCACTTGATATTTTAAACGAGAAGCGCCGCTGAAGCCTGAAGGTGGAACCGTTGGTGACTTGGTGTGGATAAATGATAGAAAAGTGAAGAAAAATGAGAGTTGAATGTTGAGAGAAGCGCCATCTGGGAGAGAGGTTGAGAACTGAAATAAAAATGAAAGAAAGACATGAATTGGGTTTTTAATTTTCTAAACCTAAAAGAAACTAAGAAAGATTGGAATTGAGATTCACAAATTCTTACTTGAGACCGTCTTTGGGGGTGGGGCAGGCAACTTCTATATTAGAGTTGGGCCTTAGTTAGGCAGCTAAGTCATTTACTCAGGGTTTTTGGGAAAATTTGAAATAAATAAGATTATTTATCAAAAAAAAAAGTATACAATAATATCATAATCAAACTTATTCCAAAACTAAGCGTGTAATCCGCAAATCTTAAGTTCGGGTTGTTCGCACTTAGTAAGTGCAAACAGACTGAAAAACTGAAATAGGCAGTTCGTTGTTACTAACAGCGAACAGCCTGTTTTAGGTTTTCAGTCTGTTCGCACTTACTGAACTGGTTGTTTCAGTTTTTCAGTCTGTTCGCACTTACTAAGTGCGAACAACTCTTGTCTTAAAATCAGCATGTTGACCCTGTTTGACCTGTTCGCAGTTACTAAGTGCGAACAGACACTTGATTTTTTTGACTAGTTTATTACTGTTCGCACTTACTAAGTGCAAACAGACCCGAAACTGTGCTCTGGGGTATCAGGCGCTTATATTTGGAATAAGTTTGATTTGGATCTTATTGCATGCTTTTTTTTGATTAAGAGTCTTATCTATTTCAAATTTTCGGTTTTTGGTCTAAATTTACGGTTTACATCAGACCGGAATTTATTATGGTTTTTTGGTTCGATCTGGTCTGAAATTTTAAAACTTAGATTGGACTGGAAATCGTATTTTAAAAAAATGGATCTGACCATTTTAACCATAGACCAAACCAAAATACTTATATTACAGTTTGGTCCGGTTTAATTTAAGGTTTAGACCAAACTTTGTTCAGCCTTACATAAAAACCCTATATCTCAAGTCTATCATGTAAGTTATTTTTGTTCTGTTTCACATTTTCTCAATAATTAATTTCTGTATTATATAAATTTGGTTGCCATGAATATTTTCATTTTTTTTAAAATATTATTGTAGTTGTTGTGCATTGACGTGTTGAACACTACCCAGAACAAAAAGGTTCAAAATAATTATTGATTTAGAATGTTCAAGTAATTTTTTAGAGATTTTTATCCAAAATTTTAAATTTCAATAAAGATTCATATTAAGGTCTAATAACGGTGCAACAAGAGTTTCTTTTTTTTACTCTTAAAATTCACTTAATAAATAAATTTTTTAGAATAAGGGTCCAGATCTAATTTTTTAGACCCTAAAATTAAAATCTAAGTCTGAACCTATCCTAAAGTTAGGGTTTGGGACAAGGTAGGTTCCAGACATAGACCCTTATATATCCATCCATAAAATTAGAGCTCAACTTGCGAACAATCGAACCAACTTCAAAATAATTCACTTACCTGTAAGACTTATAGTCTCATACTCAAAAGTCAAAATAACCACACAAAATACTTTGAAATTGACAATTTTAAGTCAAAAATGAAATAGTATGTAATTAAAGGTGTTGTGTTGTGTTGCCTTAGAGTTGTCAAAGCCCAAGGGCCATGTCATGCCAGAGGTTGGCATACAATGTGTTGTGTTGTGTTGCGTTTTCTATAAATGGCAGTCAGAGATCGTCTTTCTGAGAGACGTCTCTTAGACCTAATCCATTAAAGCTTATTACCTATATTTACTCTACATTTTCCCTAATGGACCAACCCAATTAGAGATGTCTTTCAAAGAGACCGTCTCTCACAAGAATTTGTTTTTCTATAATAAAAGTCAAGCTCGTGGCTTAGTGTACCAATTAGAGTGGGTAGAGTTGCAAACCTTAACCGTTTATTTAACTTGGAAAATCTCGTGCATGGCAAGTCGTGTCTACAAACAACGGCGGATTTCAGAATTCTAACAATAATGCTACTGTTACTTTTAAGAAATACGAGTACTTTTGGCTTTTATGTTGTATTATTACATTACACGTGTAACTAAAGGGCTATTTAGGTAGGATTTAATGTTTTATCTTTTGAGTTTGTTTATCGCTTCTCCAATTTTAGCATTTTTTTAGTTTTGGTGGGATCATGAAATTCTGATGGACCTTTGTAAGTCAAAAACTATTGACAAAAGACGAAAAAAAGTAGAAAAGCAATTAAAATAAAAAAGTTAGAATTAAACATGTCCTAAAAATACATATCCAATAGATTAATGATGGATTAATTTCATGTCACGCTTCATAATTCTTTCCTACAACTGATGATGTTTACCAATTACCAAGAAAGGAAACTATAAAAATGTGTAGACTTTCAACCTAAAATACAATCCATTCCTGAACTAGTATCTACTATCTAGTATGCAGAAAAACGTCCATTTCCTACAAAATATTTACAAAAAACCTACAGTTTTTGAACATCTCCATGAGATCACCATGGCCCAGTCTGCGTCCGTCTAAGCTTTTTACGCGGACCAGATTGCGCGTTCATCATCTCCATCACCTGTCGATCGATAAATTTAATCGGTCAAAGAGTATCTTGTACATACTCAAAGTTAATAGTTCGCTTGATAATCAATATAAAAGTCAATGCTACTAATTAGTCAAACAAATCATAAGCTAAAAACTAGTCTCTTTATCATTCTAATTTTACATTATTTTCCATTTCAATTTGTTTTACAGATTTTGCTCATTTTCCTTTTTTGACGATAGTCTCACTCTCCTTTTATTCTCATTCACAAATTTATACGTTCTCCATCTTAACCACTCTTATCTATCCTCTAATTTCTTTTTTTCTCGTTCTCCAACCCAATTTCCACTTTTACTAAATTTCACGTATATTACACTGGTGCAAAATAAGAGGGACAAAAGGAGTAATAGACAAATACCCAAAACTAAACGAAAAAAATGCAAAGTACACTACCAACATGACCCCTTGATAGAAAATTTTCAGAATAACGAGTTTAGACTCTAAACCATAGATAGTACTTTCTCCGTTTTATAATTTTGCTACACTTTCTTTTATGTGTTTTACAATACTTGTAATTCCGACACTTTTGTCATTATTTAAACATAATAATGGCATTTGCTATCAGCCAATCATTTTCTAAATACTCATGTCAAATCGAAATGTAATCATCATCATACCTAGTGTATCTTGTTCATAGGGTCTGGAAGTGTTAAGTCAAAATGATTCAAGTATTATGAAACTGATCTAAGTAGAGCAGAGCATGTACCTGATTTTTCTGCATTTCGATGATTTCGGCCTGCAGTCAGAAAAGCAATCCCTAAAGATGATGCATGAATTGAAAGCAAGAACATGTTTTTCCGTAAAGAAATTAGTGGACACACACACACATACCTGTTTCTTACGCAAGTCTTGATTCTCCTCTTTTAGTTTCTGAACTTCTTGCTCCAACTCCATAGTATAGGCCTAAACAAGATAACACTTGTCAATTTCACATCTAAATCAACTGACAACCTCATAATATGCTTCCAATAAGTGCATCTCAGTTGGAGTGGAGGGTGAAAGTGCATGTCAGATTATATTATTCAGGTTATCAACTTTTTGTGAATCAAGGGTCTCATAGCAGGCATAGGGAGAGAATAAAATGGTGTTCATATGCTGTCATAAAGATGTTTAAAATAGATATGATAATCCGATATTTACCCGACTTTGTAACAGAATTTGATTTGCCAAATGAATTCAAAATTATATAAAAACCAATGTAAACACAAAATTCGATTTTGAACTGATCCGAAATCGACTCGAATAAACCCCATATGCACTAAATGTTTCTTCTTGCATGACATTTTGGCTAGGTTTTTCATTATGGTCTATTCTATCAACTTTGTTATATTTTTATGTCTGGAATTATTCACCTTTTTTCTTTAATTCTCATTCACATTTAACTTATTTTTTTATTTCATCGTCATATTTCTCCCACTTCTTCATCCTATTTACCAACTTTTTTCTTTATTCTTGGTTTTCACAAGTAGTGTAAAGACACAAGACAGAAAGAGTAACTAACAATTCCTTTTTGTTTTCCTATTTTGACAGAAAAGTTCTTACTCTCCATCTCTATAAATTAGCATCCTTTTCTTTTTGTCGTATAAACTACAACGTACATAGAAATGAGTGGAAAAGATGAAGAGAAAATAAGTTTGTTGATGCAATTATAAAAAAGGGTTGGAAGCTTTGCTAAAAAAGAATAAGGTGTAAATTAAGCGGGACAAATATTAGAGTATATAACATATCTTGGGGCCTCAACCATCAGCTTAAGCTTTAGGTTGAGTTGGTTCCTTGACAACAAACTAATATAAAAAAATAATTATTATTGTATTCAAACATCCATGTCTTCACAAAAATTCATTTTAGGAGCACATTTTTTTAACATGTATTCAACTAGATTACCAACTCATAAGACACCAGTATCTCACTTAATATAACATTCTACATGGTTGATCTTAGAATATCAATACAAATCCCACTATTAAAGCAGCATGCTTGGCTATGTTAAACCAATCAACTATAACACAAATGTTTGCTATGGAAGAACAAAGAGGAGGAAAATAAGTAACCTGTTTTCGTGCTCGTGATCTTGCAGCAGATTCTCTATTCTTGATCATACGCCTTTGTCTCCTCTCGACAACTTTGTCAACAGTACCAAGTCCTCGTCTCCCTCTAAGACCGCCATTAAACATGTACGGAACAGGTGAAACAGAGGATGAATCCCCATTACTCCTCGCAATTCCATCAGATGACAAGGCTGCAGGTGATCCTGCAGGAACACCAATAGTCCCACCTCCTCCCAACCCAACCATACCCAAACCAGCACCCCCTTGATTAGCTCCACTTTGAACCAAGTTGCTATTCAAACCCGGATCAGCTAACCCCACCATACCACCCCTCATTCCAGCATTACCTAACGGACTACTATTTGACAGTGTTATTGCAGATCCATACGAAACTGTGGACTGCTTAGGAAACAACGGTTGTTGCTGTTGCTGTTGCTGTTGCTGTTGCTGTTGCAGTTGCTGTTGCAGTTGCTGTTGCTGCTGCTGCTGAGACAGCTGCACTTGCGCTGCCTGCTGCTGAGATGTTCGTACCCCATTAACATTCAACGGCAAGTTAGCTGATTGCAAAGACGCCATCTGATGATTCGTCTCAGAAATTCGATTACCAATCAAGTCCATACCTCGACCAGGTTGTTGAAAATTAATCCCAAACCCACTATTACTATTACTATGATTATGATCCGGCTGTGCAAAATCACCAAAAATCCCAACACCAGGAACATTATTAGGCTTCCCAACTACCTGAGCATCTTCCCTTACAACCCCAGCTCTCACCAAAAACTCCTCCAAAGTAATCTCCCCCAGCGTTTGCTGTCGCTGAGGCACATTAGACCCGCCTCCCCCGTCTTTTCCGCCATTAAATTCTTTCGCTATATCCTTCCAAACCTCATCAACCGTCTTCTGACTAAGCGTTCTAGGTAGTGTTAGCGACCCCTGTCGCTGTAAATACCCACCCGAATTCCCCACATCCTGACCCATGTTCGCAACAGCAGCAGCAGCTGCAGCCATAGCTGCAGCTCCTGATCCTGTTGCCATAGACTGTGTTTCCTCAGCACTCCATATATTCTTTAACAATTCATCCATATTCATTGACCCAAAATCCTTCCCCATCCCACCTAATGTATTCTGAAGTTCATCAAATGTTAATGAATATATTGAAGATTGTCTAGTTAACCCAAAATTCCCAGATCCTGGTGGTCTCCCACTTCCTCCAGCACCCCCATCACTAAAGTTTATATTGCAATTACTCCCCATTTTCTCCAATAAATTAAAAATTCAACTAAAAATTATTTGATATTTTCTACAAATTGTATAAACAACATCCAAAAATCACCAATTTATTCTTACATGTAAATCAGACAAACACCATCAATTGTAGCTCACTTTCAACAACAACCTGCATAATCAAACAACAGAATAAATTACCAAATAAATCAAAAAAATTTAAGGTTTCAATCAAAGATCTAAATTTTCACAAAATCAATTTTTTTAACACTAAATTAAAATTGAAAATAAACCCAATATTGCAAATTAATTATTGAATCATCTAACTAAAAAAAGAAAATAAACCCAATATTCCAAATTAATTATTGAATCATCTAACTAAAAAAAAGAAAATAAACCCAATATTCCAAATTAAAAACAATATATAATCCCAATAACCCAAAAATTAAATGAAAAACAAAAAAAAAAAAAGAGTGAGACTTGAGAGTTGGGTGTTTTTATTTACCAATAAGGAAAATTTTAAATTCAGGACAAGTGTCGAATTTCTAGATGTTGTTTGAAATAAGAGAAAATTTCTCTTTTCAATCTTTCTTTCTTTGTTTGTGAATACCAAAAATGAAAATACTTTCTCTTTCTATCACTAAACTCTTTTATTAAGAGGGAAAGCTGTGTATGGTGCATGTTATCCTGAAATATTTTAATGGTGTGAGGGTCCACCGTAAGAAGGTACGTGGACCAATCATGGAGTAGTAGGAAAGATTGATAGGACTTTGAAGTGATTTGAAATCGTTGATTTTGTTTTAGCCAATCAGAGATTGATACATGGGGTTAATCAGAGCCGTCCACGTTGCGTAAGATAAAGTATTGATTGATGAAGGTAAAGTCTCACGCTTTCTTTTTTAATGTTTTTTTGTTAGTTGGTGGGGTTTTGTTGGCTATAATGCGCCTTGGGAATAGTGATACCACTACTATAATTGGTATAATTAGCTTTCATGAGCATATGGAATATTTAAAAAAAAAATTCAGAATAATTCCACCTATTATTTATATGTTCTGAATAATTTTTACTGTTGATTATTTGTAAATAATTAAATTTTTGTATATTATTTGTTGAAAGCATCCATTTTCGCAATTTAACCGGTTAGTAGAGGTATCTAACACTAAAGAAGAGTAGGATAAGAACAACGAAAAAGCATAAGGAGGAAGAAGAAATTAGTGTAACGGCTAGAAGGTACCTATATTAGCCGGTTAAAATGTGAAAAACAGTGTTGTCAGCAAATAATATACTAATATTGGATTATTTAAAAATAATCAATACTAGGGTTATTCACAGTAGATGAACAATAGGTGGGATTATTGTGGATAATGTTTCCTATTTTTAAGCATACAATAGAAAATTTTTGATTTTTAAAGAAAAAAAGTAGATGTTGGTAATAGATAAACGGAGAAAATAAATTGTGTATATAAAATTAAAAAAGAGTTTAAATGTGAGGATGAGATTAAAAAAAAGTGATGGTTCATTATCTACAAATAGAAATGATTTAAAATAAGTGAGACGGACTAAAATGACAATTAATGTAAAATGAGTTGGATAATGGTAGGATACTAGTAGTATCTTTTTCTAGCTCTTGCTTATCATGATTCTTGCTCCATTTATGGATTGGAAAATGAAGGGTTGAATTTTAATTTCTAGAGTATTTTGTAGGCATAATAAATGTTATGTGATGATTTATGATTAAATGATTGATTAAAAATATAGACTATTTGAGACATTAGTACTCCCTTCACCTCTTTCATGTCGCGACGCTAGTTCATCAATGATATAAGAAAGTAGTAAGGAGTCCTTACTAAGAATATTACTCAAAATAGAAATATAATAAATTATAAAAACGACATGAAATAAAAAATGTGAGTTTTAAAGGGACAAAAAAATATTGGATATGCTATTTGTTTTTTGCTTATTAATTAGAATGAATAATAAACAAAATTAAAATTTGTCAAATTATGTATAGCTTTATCGAGATAATAATGGATTCAATTATAAAAGAAGAGAATTTTTATTAGAATAACTAGTGGACAAATTGAATTAAAAGTGCTTGTATTATACCGAATGAGGTTGGATATATTGATACTACATATTATAAATTTGTAATTGCACAGTATCAAATTAAAAATAAGATAAAGTCTCTTTTATATTGTTTGTTTAAGGCTTAAATATTCAAATAAACTTTAGAAGTATGAGTGAAAATATGATCCTAAGGACATGTTTGATAAAAGGAAATTATAGAAAGTTTTTTATTTATTTGTGGAGAATGACAATCGGTAAAGGTCAGGGGTTGAGACTTGAAAAAGGCAAAGTCCCCCAAACAAAATCTTGGAGGGATAGTGGTAATTTGTGCTTAGATTTGGATAAATTATAAAAAGATATTTTTATCATTAATAAAGATAAAAAAAGTAAAGAATTATAAAGCAACTTTGTAAATATAATCAACTTTTATGTAATTCATTATCTATTTTTACAAAAAAGTACTCAACACTTCAATGGATAAATCTCAACATTTTCAAGTTTAATTCGAAGGAAAAAAAATAGTGGGTTTTGATTACGTTTTTTCTCACACCAGTATGTTTCTGCCTTCTCCTCTCTTCTCAATTTCAATTTGTCTCATTCGATGTAGTCGTTAGACGCCTTATTCTTCCTTTTTTATATTGTTTAGTTTCTTATTTTTCTTTGGCTAATTGTAATATTTATGGTCACATAAAATAGTGAGATTCTCAAAAAACTTGAGTATAACCAAAGATGATTGTAGAGTACTTTGTATATTTGTAATATTGTTCTGGTAAAAAATCGGAAGCTTATCAAATAAACGAGTACCTTCTGGAGTATGCGGTGGTCAAACGGAGCTTGATCGGAAAACCATTGAACACCTGAAAATAAACACCAACAACCCCGAGTGGTCCCCGGGGGCGGTGCCTCCGACATCCAAGTTAATACCTAGGGGTGTTCAAAAGTACCCGACCCGACCCGTCGACCCGCCTCATAAATGGCGGGTCAAAAATAAAAAAAAATTGAAAAATTCCGGGTCGGGTCATGGGCCGAGTTTAAATTGATCTGGGTACCCGTTAATGACCCGGTCAATAGTTAGTATATATATGCTTATTTTTTTAGGGTTTTATTTGAGTCATTTACCATCCCAGCACACTTTTGATTTTCTCATTCCTTCTTGTTCTTCCATAACTGCATCCTTCCCCTTCCCCTTCTTGTTCATCCATAACTGCATTATCCTTCCCCTTCTCCCATTTATCAGGTATTGATAAATACCTGCTTTAGCGTTTTGATTCATTCCAAAATCAAGCTATTAAACTGTAAATTAGTTATCATTATTTGTATATAATTAATTTACAGTTTAATCTTTTGTAAATCCTAATTGTTAGTTTTTTTCTTGATGAATAAAAATATGTTTCCATTTTGATTGCAATTTGTATGATGAATCGTTGAGTGAATTACTCTTTTCTTTTAAGTAAGTTGTCAAATTCTGATTTTTTGTGTAAAATGTGTAATCATTTTTAATGAAGATAGTAAATTCCAAAATCACTTCTGGATGAAAAAAAATAAATGTTCATTGTCACTTTTTAATTATTCTTCTCTTCTACCATACACTTGTACAACCAATACTCCTGTTTCAAGGCGATCTTATAGATGTCGAAAAGCGGAGTGCAATAGTCATTAATTTAAAAACTTAAAATTCTGCCTAAAAATAATCAAAATCATAAACGGGTACCCGGTGTCCCGACCCGTTTTATCCGGGTACCCAAAAACCGGGTACCCGCCTTAAATGGGTCGGGACACGGGCCGTTAAAAAAGGTACCCGGCTAACCGGGTACCCGGCTTTTCGGGTACCCGATTAGCCGGGTACCCGGTAATGAACACCCCTATTAATACCCATGTATAAGCTATTTCATGTAGATTTGTAGAGTAATATTTTAGAAAGATAAAGTGTTCTAGAAAGATTAATCCAAATCCCCCTCTTACTTACCTCCTAAGAGGTATATATAAAGGCTCTAATGGACTTATTATTAGTGGGTTTGGCCCATAATAATGTGGGCTTACATTTTATTCATCAACAAATATAATGTCCATGTAAATTTAAAGGTCGTAGATTATAAAGTTTGTGTTTGTTTTGCAACATTCTTGCTACAGTAACAATAGTGACTTATCACTTGCATAAGAATGCCATAATTTTTTGAAATAATTTTTAATATTTGAAATGGACATTTCAATAATTGAAATAAAGATTCTAATTTTTGGAATTGACATTTTAAACCTTATAATGTTTGTGTATAATGTAGAATTTGTTGTAGTTTGGATGAAACAATGTTATAATTTAAACCCTGGTCCATTTTGAGTTTATGCTCTACAGTGGGATTTGATAGTAATGAGATTTTTTGTTGGGTTTATTGTTTTCCATAATCTCATTTCGATTCCATATTGTTCTACTCAATATAGTGCTGATTTTAATAAATTTAGTGAATTGTTTTTTTGCCACCTCACACTTTCCATCTTCATCCTCAGAAAAAATCACTATTTTCTAACGTTTTTCCCCATTTTCCTAACCTTTCATATTTATGCATTTTGTGAATGATCATTACAATGTTAAATGCATTTGGTTCTACTTGAGCTTGTTTTCTTTAATTGTAGCTGAACTTATCCATTGGAATATTGGGGAAATTTTGGTTAAATTATGTCAGGTTTTGGTGGGAATAGAAGCATTGATGCAGAAATTAGAAATTGGATTGGAAAATGGAGTCTTTTTGATATGAACTATTTCCTAATTGTGTTTTATTGTTTTGAATTTGATTACTGACCCCTTTGCTTTGGATTTTTGTTGCATCAAAATGTTCTTTTTGTTTTTGAAGTTTCTTTGATTTTTGTTATTTTATTTTTGGACCTTGTGAAATAGATAATGAATCAGCGATGACAGATGTGACTTCGGCTATCTTAAACTGTTAAAAAAAAAAGGAGAATTAAGTGTAAAGTTGTTCGTGAGGAGACCATTAAAGTCTGATACATCTAGGGTAAGTAAGTTCTGTTTCCCAGAATTTCCCATTTTAACTCTTTATAGTAATGTACAGTTACTACTACGAGTTTTGCAGTTTCTATTTGTTTGAAATAAGGATGGGTTTGATATATGATTCATCAAAAGTCACAAAATTATAGCTATTCTTTGGTTGCCTATTTGATTTGGTGACCTTTTTGGGGTTTGCATGATTTGATTTTGAGTCTGCCTTGAATCTTTGAATTCATTGAGTCTTTGAATTCCTTGCTTGTTCTAATGGTTGTTTGGACTAGAGCTACATGTCTGCTGTTGCACATTTCTTGTCCTGCTGTTTGCATCTGTGGAGCTACTATTGATTTGGTTTGTGCTGTAGCTGCTATTGAGCTGACCGTACAGTAGTACAGATGATGAGTCTTTTGATTAGACTGCTGATCTATTGTGTTTGCTGCTGATTTCTTATTGGCTGCTGTTTTGCTGCTATGGAGCTGTTGTTGTTGTTGATTGGTCGTCTTTGTGCTGCTGATTTCTGTTTTGCTGCCTGTTTTTTGATGGTGGAGAAGTTGTTATTGTTATTATTAATTGGTGGACAAATATATATTCTTAATTGTTATCAACAAAGATTATTTCTATAATTGGAATATAATCATGTGTTTCTTGATTCAAAATCTTTTTAGGTGATGATTGTTGTTGATGATCAAAATATTGGGAGTTTTGTTGATTGTGTTAGACTGGTACTTTTGCAGTACATTTGAATTTTACTTGGAGGTAATTGTGGTTTTTCTGTTAATGATACAAGAAGCATTTGCAACTAGGGAGACGGTCTCTAATGCTTTGTCCAAAGTCTTGCAGCATATCAGTTTTTGCTTGGAGGTCATGTTCTCTAACAATATGGGTTAGATTTGAATTTTACTTCTAGTTTTTTCTAGAATTATCTATTTTGCTTTCTGGTTGTTGAGGTCGATTTCTGGTTATGTTAGAAGGTAGTCTCAATTGCTCTCTATTGTTGTTGAGGTCGATTTTCCTCTCGATTGTTCTTAAATGGCGATTCAACTTACTCCTTTTTGTCCAACAATAAGCAAATAAACTTTCTTTTCCAGGTAAGTTTTAGTTTGCACTTGTTTTAAGTTGAATTTCTATGTTTTTTTTGAGTAATTTTGCAAATTCAAGTTTGTTTGTTTTTTTTTTTTGTTGATTCTATTCTATGTAGAATTAATTTTCCTTCTCACTTATCCCGATGTTCAAGCTAAGATATTGAGCAAGTTCAGCTCAAAGTTGAGGTTTTATCTTCGATTAAATCTGACTTTAAGTTCTTAATCGTATAAACATTAAATTATTAGATTTTTGTTAATTTTATTCTATTTTTATTTAATTTATGGGATTTTAAATTGATTTACAACTATGGCATTTTTGTACAAAGCCCTTCAATGTAGTGGAGACTGGAGTGTTGTATTTAACGTGGAAAAATATCGAAAATGAACTTAATTTTGGCTTTAGATTCTATCATTTTGTTTGATTTGATGATTTTTTTAGTTGAAAATGACTTCTTGTGTCAGAAATTAGGGGCATTAGGAATTGGTGTTGCTGGGTTTGTTGACAACTGAGAAGGGTGATCATGATATCAAAGTTTAGGTGCATCATCTTTGTAGCTAAATTGTAGAGTGTTGACTAATTGATCTTTTAATAAAATGCAGTAGTTTAAATGGTGGTTATTGAATAGTGATTCATTGTTGAGCAATCTGTTATCGCTTGATTGATCTATGCTTTTGAATTTGTTGATTTATAGTTGCAACTATTCATTGATTCATCTGTGAGTAAATCTAATGCAAACCTCCAAAAATTGACATATGATGTTGTGATCTTTTGGTGAGGTTGAAAGTGCTAGAATAGCTTCTACTTATGTTTCTTTGGGCACAAGTAGATTATAATTAGTTATATGTTTATGCAGTTGTTTGTAAGCTTTGCGAAGTTATTAAAATAATGTGATGTGGTACTAAACCTTATTCACGGCAAGATTTCTTGAATAAGTACATATTCTTTTCTTAGAGTCATTGAATTAACAGATTAGTGTGAAAAATTGTCATGTGCTCGCTCCTACTATAAACATTTCGTATATGTGGCTTTTTGGCATATAAGAGCTGGTTAGATTCACTTCTCATGTTCAAGCTTGTAGATATGGTCTTAACACCATGACTTGTTCATGTGTATGATTATTCATCTATGATTTATAATAATTCTGTCTAAACGGAAAAAATGACTTTTAATTATTTGTTTTTATTTATGTGAAGTTTCCTATAAGATTTTCTATCAAGGATTAATTGAAACAATCTCTTTGATGTACAGTTATAAGGTTGTGTATCATAAAATTCATAATAGCCTCAACTACGAGATTGGTGTCCTGCAGGCTGCAGTCTATTCAAAATGAATCCAAAAGCTTAAAAACATTGTTAAGGTATCAAAAAGTTTAGTGTAGTATTCCTTTGCAATTATTTATACTGCACCAGCTTATGTGCAAATACTTATATTATGCAAAGATTGAAAATAAAGCTTCGTTTTATTTTGGTTGCAGGGGAAGAAAACTTTGTGAATGAAGCGCTTGGTGCAATTTGTGGCCCCATTACATTAGTGTAATAAAGTTATTGTGAACTTTGAATACGAAAATTACTTCCCTGTAGCAAAACAACCTGGTGTATGATTAATTTATGTTCTTTTGGTTCTTTGTTATTGGGAGTGTCAGAATTTTACGCCTCAACTAAATTGTACTCCCTCCTATTCTCCCTATTAGTCTCATTTCTAAATAGAGTTAAATCACTCTATTAGTCCCATTTCTATTTATAGTATGTATTCTTGACCTTATTACCCTTACTCACACTACCTCATTATAATAAATCTAGTGAAAAACCACTAACAATTCACTTACTATCCTTTATCTCTCCTTTTTAAGTGGTCCCATTTGACCCACCTAAAAATTGGTGAAAAGTCAAATGGGACTAATTGGAAGAATAGGAGGGAGTAATATAAATCAGAGTTCACATGTGTAAGACAATTCAACTAATAGGGTGTCATAATACTCCTTCCGTATGATGATATTGAGATTTTAATATTTTCATTTATGCTATTATTAATAGAAATGTATAAAATAGCATTTGAAAATTCGATAGTGTAACTTGGGGGACCGCGTGCTACGCACGCGGCCCCACAACTAGTCCTTAATCCTTATCCTTAATCCTTAAAAAACGTCTAAGAGTTTGACACTATTCATTTTTCCATTATGAACAGTGAATCCACTGTTTGCCTTTTGCTTTCCCTGTCTTAATTCACTCTTGCCTCACTTCAATTTTCTTTGCTTTCCATGCTCAATTCGTTCCCACTAATTCTGCGGTAAGCGACTCGTAGGTTGTGATAAGATTAAGGTTTTTTTTGAAGTTAATGTTTGGGTTCAAGCATCATTCGATTGTTTTGTCGAATTTCTTCTTCATCCAAAATGTTAGGGTTCAAACATCATGCGATTTTCAAAAAAAACACAGGTTTTGATCCCAATTATGCTTGCTTTTGCTGGTTTATTTCAATTTGTTTGTCTTACTTGAGGTAATTTGATTTGATGGTAAAATTTCAAAAAAAAGTTAGAGTTTTGGTATAATTTCAGGCATAATTTTAGGGTTCTTTTCGTGTTCATGGGAATTTTTTTTACTATGTTCATGTTTCTTCATTAATGTTTATAGGGGTTTAAGTATCATCTTCAACAATCAATTTGGGTTTGGTTTTGTCTAGCAGGTATGTTGTTTTTATCTTTTTGTTCGATTTGGTTTTGGTTATTGATGTGTGGTTGTTGGCTTGATATCTGCACAATTCGGAGGTTTGGGAAATCAATGGCTCAAAGAGTTGAATTTTTTTCGGTCTCTCCATTGGCTATCTTTTTTGTTCATTGGGTTTTTGGGATATTCTACATGCTTCAGATCAGTATCTTAGTCAGCCTTCTTCGAGGAGTACGTTTATCTTCTCCTAATATGTTTTCATGCTTAAGAAATTTCTTTCCTTATATTGAAGATTAATGATTACCTTCTTGTTATAGGTTTTACGTAATGGAGTCCTGTATTTTCTTCGAGATCCGTTTGATTCTAACCACAATCCATATCGTGATCTCATTGATGATCCAGTTTACAATCATGCTCTTAGAGCTTTGCAATCTGTAGCTGTCTACGGCAATTTGATTGTGATGCTTGTTTATCTGCCTGTTAAACTTGAAATGCGAATGGCACCCTCCATTTTCCCACAAATTATCTCGTAAGATCACCATTTAGTAGAATTTACTGTGTATAATTCTCATTCATATAATTAATAACTTATATTTTCATCTCATTCGCGCATTTTTCTTATTTTTTCATAAAAATCACCTACTAAACGAAAAAGAGTATTTAAAATAAAAAGTAATATACTTATTATATATGATGACAAAGATTGATATTATTAATTAATCAACATTACAACAATGAATCAATCCTCAAACACATTGAGAACAACCTCTGCACAAAGTTTCCACCTTTTATCGAAACACACTGTAATACAAAGAAGGTACTCTCTTGGCACTCAACCCTAATTTCTATCTATGTATTAGCCTCCCACTCACATGATCTCAATGTTGATTTTGCTTATATATGCCTCTAAATTAGCGGAATAATCCTAGAACAAATGGACAACTTCCGCCAAAATATCGAACAAAAAAGTTTGATTTGGACTTGCACCAGGGTTCTCGAACGAGCACCATGTCTCCAGCATTTACTGACTTCCTTGTGCACTTGTGCCTCGTTCAAAACACCTTCCTCTCTTCATGTTGCCTTGTTCAAGGTATGAACCAATGCGCTCCTTGTTCAAAACATTTCTTGCCTTGTTCAAGGCACTTCATTTGCACATCCTTGATCACCTCATAGAGTGATCCAAAACTCACGCCTTATACTTCCTTTCACAACCCAACTTCATCTTTCAATGTGCACGTCATGGAATGGACTATAAGATCATCAAAATCATTGTCTCAAGCTATGAAAATTGGCACTTGCACTAACATTATACAAGAGAAATATTAGGCATTTAATTTGAAGAGTAGGCAAACTCTTTTTTCGCAAACTCTTGCTATAAAGTTAAGAGAGAAATTTGAGGAAAAAAATAAGCCTTTTATGGCTATAGAAAACATTTTGGCATTTTAAGGAATTTACTCTTCCCAAGTAAACCTTTTGTATGAATTTATTTCAAAAATAAAGGCTCCTATGTAAGCGGACAAGAATACATTTCTCTTTAGGATTTTTGGCTTTTTCTCTCTTTTTGAACACTTAAAAATATGAATCTTTGAAAAACGGACAACACCTCCCATGCAAACCCTTCTAATGCATGGGTTTAAGAGGATTCAAAGTTGGGGTCCTCCCATGGAGGTTGAGAATGCTTGTATGGATAAGGTTATTAAGATCGGTATTCTACTTAGGATCGTTGAAGGGGTAAGATATGATTTTTGCAATTGTTTGTTTTGGCCTACAGGAGATCGGTTTGGTGGCAAAAACAAGGCTCCTAAAGAGAAGGAATTAGCAATAGGTAATTATAGGTTTCGGAATTCACCATACTATCTTGAGGAAACTTTATTAGGTGTTTTATGAGTTTCCAGCTAGCATGCTATTTATGTCAGCAACTATTGTTGATTTAGAAATTCAATTTCAATGTAATTGAGCTTTATGATAGCATGCATTTTGTAAAGTTTGACTTAGTTACTACTTCAATGTAGTACTTTGAACACAAACTACCAAATGCTGGTGGGCTTATCTAGAAATTTCGAAAACAAGTTCTGCTTCCATTTTTGAAATTTTCTTATAATTAATAGGAATGTCAAAGTGGTGCTATCGAGGTGCTGTTGGTACGTAGCTATTGGAGTGGGTTACTTGTTGATCAACTGATAGTTTCTGTCGAACATTGCTGTAATGACTAGATGTTCTGCAGGAGATTTATTGTTTTTGGTACGTAATTTGGTCATAGTACTTTCAATTGCATATTTAGTATGATAATGCTCATATCTTTAACACACACGACTTCTTACACCATTTCATTCTTCAGTTAATGTCTGCTGCTTGTGTAATATGGTTTTCTGATGTGTGTACTATGTGCAAAAGAGAGGTGTTCAACGGTCTGGGGCGGGTCAGGTCAAAATTTAAATGGTGGGTCATGTGAAATGTTAAACGAGTTGGGGCGTGTCAATGCCCGTTTAAATTCGACCCACTTTGAGCCGTTTATAAAAGTTCATAAGATAGTTTTTTTACCCGTTGGGTCGACCCACCTATGTATATAATAACATCATATAAAAATAGTAAAAAAATAAAGTGGTAAAAAATTGTTCGCAAACAATTTATATAAGTTCATAAGATAGTTTTTTTACCTGTTGGGTCAATGGCTCGTTGTTTGAGATCTGAACAGATTGTAAGCTTTAGTTGTTCGAGATCTCTTTTGATTCTTTTACTACAATGTTTGTTGGGTTCTTTGGTTTTGAATTGTTCCTATTCTTTTGAGCACTGTAAAAATTCAACGCGATAGCTATGCTTCTTACATTGGGCATCACCCCATGCTTGCATACTTTGCTATTGCAGAAAAAGAATCCATTAGAAGAGAGCGCTACAACTTCATTCAGGTTTTTTTTTCATTTTTCTTTTTTTTTTGAGTACGTTGTATAAACATATCATTTGTATTCAATCTAAGATTAGCATTTGTTTTGCTTGAAAGTTATTGGATTGTATTTGTATTCAGTCTTCAATGTCTCAAAGAAAGAAGTTGGATTGCAAATACACTATCATAGTTATGTATATTATTTCAGCGGTCCACTAATTATTCCTATATTTATTATTTGGAAATCTAACTACTGACGAAGTAGACATAATATAAGGTGATTATTTCGAAACACAACCCTATGCTTATGCAAAATAACAAGACGATCTTTATCAATCGAAAGATAGGTTACTGCAATTAATTCAAAATTATTTTGCTAATTTAATTTCTAAATTTTGTAACGTCCTTTTGATTTGTTCCTTTTTGTTTAAGTATTCATGTATTCAATGTATTATTTCAAAGATGATTGACAAAAAACAAAATAAGACAATTGATATGAATTTGCGAAATAAGGAAATGAGACAATTGAAAAGAATTTGAGGGAATATTAGTGAATGGATAGGGATTTTCCTTACCATGAAATTGAAAAAAAGAGGAATGGTTTATTTTCTTTTTGTATGCACTTGCATGAAAACCTATCTTAATAAGTACAAGGATTTTTGGGTGTTGCTGGTTGCAGTTCATTTGTTATCTGTTTTACTTCACCTTCAAACTCTACATTTTTGGATTTTCAGTACAGTTGAAGCATAGAATTGGAGCGTTCAGTCCACTGCAAAAGCTGGTTTGAATTTTTCATAGACTAGACTATGAATTATTTCTATGGTGTGACCTTTAACGGTTTGGCGAAAGTTTATGATTTTGTTATTTTGAAAACTATTGAATGTAGTCACTTGATTCTTCAGAAAACATTAATCTTTTTGAATGCATATGCTTACTACTCTTCCAATTTTCATCCTTTTTGGGTTTAGCAAACAAGGCATTTGCGTTGTAGATTAAAATCTATCTTTTGATTTTGTTTGGGAGTATAATCCTCGATGGTTGCATTTGAGCAGTATTGCAAATTGAAGTTATGCAAATTGAAGTGCTAGCTTTTAGAATTACATTAACAAGTTGTTATTCCTTTTAGACTTCCCATTGTTATTTGTAGCTTGGGCAAGATGGAACAGTAAGACCTTAGATTAATGGTCAGTGATTCTTAAGTACGTGGTTCCTTACTTTTTGTTTTAGCAATGAGTTGATATAGGATTGATGAACGATTGTCGTCAAAATGGTAAGTGGCTTGGTTGCTAACTATCCATAGGATTTATAGTACCTTATACTTTTCAGATAGCACGAGAGAATATTAGATGCCATTGTAACTAGATGTTATACAATATGATTAAGATCAATTACTCAATTTCAACTAAAATTTGAACTTTAAAAGTGTTTCTTCGCATGCGATTCCACAACTAGTTACTATAAAACGTTTGGAAAGGAAGAATACTATTCATCCATTTCCAATGAACAGTAAATCAACTGTTCACTCATTTTTTTAACTCCATTCTACGCTTTTCTTCAGCGCTATAATTTACTTCCTTCCTCTTCCACTTCCTCATCATTCATGAACCCGTGATATTTCTCTTCTTCAGCCCAAAAAATCACACGAATCAAAAACTTGATTGATCATCAAATATTGTCGCTCAAAAATCCTGCTGGAGCTGGTCAATTTCCTGATTTTCTGTAAGTTTTTCTGTTGCTTTGGGTTTTCAGATGCCAATTATAGTTCTTTAATTTGGGTCTTCAGATGATCTGTAAGTTTTTCTTTAATCTTTAATTTGGGTTTTTCTAAGTTTTCAGTTTGGGTTTGCGGATGAATTCTATATAGGGTTTTTCAGGGTTTGAAGAATTTCTTCTTCAATTTATTTGGGTTTTTCTAATCTGATTTTTTATGGTGTTTTCCTATCAAATTTGGGAATAATTGAAGCATGCAGCAACAAGCTCCTTCAATGATGCATATTATTCCCTCTTTTCCTCCTGCTAACATCACCATCGAGCATATTTAAAAGGTTTTGTCTTTTCTTTTTTGGGGTCAATTATTTCATGGAATTTAATTAGTACTTAATACTTATATTCTGGTTTTTGATTATGATCTGCTATGTATGATATATGGGGTAGTTTATTTTTGCTTCATGATTGATGGTTTTTTTTTCTGTTCATTGATTTTTGATTTATTAACTTTATCTTTTTTGTTTTTTGTATAATTTGAGCAACATCAGTGTATTAGAATATGTAACTATGTTGGTGACTTTGTGTCGACTAATTAGATGTTTAGATACTACAGATATTGTTATTACTGATCGTTGTTTGGCTTAATGTTCATGTATAATGTAGAATTTGTGGTGAACAAGAATACACTTAGTGAAGTTTTGGGTTGAAGAAAGTCGAGGGGAAGGGTTGGGAGTTGGAGGTGTATTTTTTAAAATTTGGTAGCATTTGAGGAGGGAAGGGAAGGGAAGGGAAGGGAAAGGGACACAGAGGACTTATTATCATTCTTCATGGTTTTTAGTGTTTAATTGGTTATCCTCTTTTCTAACTATAAAATATTTGCAAGGACTTTCATATTGTTCATTGTTGATGTAGGAAAATAAGAAGTAGAATAAAATAAAGAATATTATTTTCATAATATTATGTTTTAGGAAGTTAAAGATATTTTTAATATTTAGGATTAGGATATTAAGGTTATTTTGTTTCCCATTATTTAGGTTTAGGTTAATATTTTGTTTCCTTATTTTCAGTCCTAATCATGTATAAATAGAGGTGCTCCTCTACAAACAAAGTATTCAAAACCCAAATTAATTTTTATTTCCGCATTATGATTTTCTACAGTTGATGATCAGTAAAATCACTTGAAATGAGATCACGTTGCATATACAACTCTTGAAATGTATCAACTTAATTATTTTTATTAATTGTTTTTTGATAATTTCATCTATGATATAGAGATGAAACAAGGAATAATGGAGGATATATGGACAATAGTGATAAGTAATCCCCCATCCTCTAATCAGGTTGGTTTTCCAATTTCTTGTTATGTTGTTCTTAATAATGTTTCTTTTTACTTTCATTTTTTTTTAATTCATTATTTTTTGAAAGAAAAAGAGTCATTTTTAGCCAATGGTTGTTTGATTGCTAAGCAAGGCCTTTGTGAAGCTTTATGAATTCTCCCATTCACTTATAAGGTTTAGCAGTAACAAATTATGGAATTGTGGTTTTTGTCCCATCTCGGTGTTTGATTACATGCCATTTAACAGCAATTTAATTTGAAATTGGTGAAAATGTTTCTAATAAATCTAATTGCAATTTATTTTGTGTGGGTTTTTTTTTTCACATGTTCTAGAATATTGTTGCTAACTATGTATCACTACACAGATTTTAAAAGTACCCAGAATGTAAGTAGTGGAAGATGAGTATGAAATATGAATACAGGCAAATGAAAGGTATGACAGCTGCAACAAAAAGTTGGGAAGCTTTGGTAAATAAATCTATTTGATTACTCTTACGGCACCTTATAATTTCAATTTATGTTGAATTTTTAATTTATTTGCTTTTATATGTGGACTCTTCAATACATGAGTGTGTGATTAGGTTAATTTTTAGTAGGTTGAATTTAATATTTGTCCCCTTCTATTTTTCTTGATCCCATCTAAAATATTCGTTATATATTTGTAATTTTATTTATTCTACATAAAAAAATAGACAGGACGAGAATAAGGAATAAAAAAATTCTACCAAACTACCACCTCTTTTTTCTTTTACTTTTTGTGGGTTTGAGTGATTTTGTTCTGTTTTATGCCTTTTCTTAATTTTCTGGGTGTTTTAGTCCATGCCATTTAACAACAATTTAATTTGAAATTGGTGAAAATGTTGCTAATGAATTTAACAACAATTTAATTTGTGTGGGTTGTTTGCTTTTAC